>QTSX02000225.1:17044-134546 GCA_014839935.2 Entomophthora muscae | reverse complement strand
ATCCAATTATATTTGACAAATAGCTATTCACCTTTGTTCCTCACCTTATTGCCTATAGTTAATACTTCCTGTCCTAGAAAAAATGAATTACATCATCTCTTCCTTGGCCTTGAGCAGCGTACTGGGCAACAAAGGGAATCTCTATGATCCAGATGAAGGCCATATATTCCTTTAAACCACACAGGGGATGCTTAATAGGAGTTTTGATACTCAAATGCCTGTACTGAACCAATTAGTATCTCCATCCTATGTCACTAATTTGGCAGAGGCCATACTCCTATCTACTACTTGCTCTGTTTTGCCAAGGAGCATTAAATGCTATAATATATTATACAAAGCTATATGTTGGCCTATGGTAGTATATCCAGTTGCCATGCAACTTACTGGCTTCACCTTCTCTCAGTTAGCTCATATTTTACGTCTAAATCTCCTGTTTTGTTGGGGTATTACACCTACCTTGTTTCCACCAACAGTTTTCTGAGAAGCCTAAATCTAACATTATATTGTAATCAAGATTTACAGCTTGTCTGTCATTGTGTCTTACAGCACAGAGGGGCACTCACAGAGCTTCCCCATAACTTATATAACAGCATGAGACATCTCTCTGCTTACACCAAAATACAGGCAATATCATCAAATTGTAAGTGTAGGCCATTTAGGAAATAATCTCACAATTTTGTTATTTTTCAATCCCATAATACCTCAAACTTGCCACCATGGCATCCCCTGGTGAATTAGTGGCTTTCTTTTTTAGTATATTAACTTCTGCTTACCAATAAAACTATTATCTTATCCCTACTCTCTTTACTTTCCTCCTGTACTTTTGTCCTCTCCAATCCAAATACTGAACTATAGTTAGTCCAGTTACAACAATAACAACATAATTTATAGAGTTTAAGAAACATTTTTCTGAATTAAACACTATAAGTGATGTCATAATGTCAGATATAGGTCTTTCAGAACCCAACTGTTGGAAACAAGGTGGGACCAGAAAACAACTTCAACTGCCCAATCATTATATCAAACACCCCTCACAAAAAGCAATAGAGTGATATCAGGATCCTGATATTCAAGTAGATCAATTAAGGGACATTCAAACTCATGGTATACTTGCTGTGTTTGGTCAGGGTACACTGAAGCTGTGGGCTACAATGCAGATACCATGCACAAAAACAAGAGCTATACAAGATCAAATCTACCCCAGGAGAAGCCAAACTAGAAGCAGATCATGACAACAGATAAATTAGCGCTGAGCTGTCCAAGTCAATCAATATAAAGCTGAAATGAAGGTTGTACATGAATGTTATCAGCTTGATTTTTATGGGAGAATTTGCAAAAATAAATCATATATATACAATGAAATTGACAGCAATAGCACTAATAGGACATGCCATGGACAGCAATACCAGCCAACCAGTTGAGTAGTTTCCTAATGGCGGGTCAAACTCTGGTCTGGTAACTTTGAATCCACGGCTACTTGATCCAGCCCCAGGAAGGTGGTTGGTTTAAAGGCCTGCACCTGAATCCCATCAAGTTAATAATCTACCCTTGACTGAAACTCCTATCCACAGCCTTGGGAATAATATCTTTAGGGTAACATTTGACACCAGGGCCTATGATGGAGTAGAAAGTGCTCTGATTGACTCCTTGGCTGACCTACAGGGTGGGGAAACCAATGGAAAAAACTCAGAATCCCACCAACTGTCTGCCACCAATGCACATTCTTCTAACCAACCTGACCTCAAGAATAGTGTAGGATAGCAGAAGAGATCCAATGGATGTTTTACTGAAAGAACTAACAAGCATCTCCCTACTCCAGTGCCATTCTACTGCCTCAAAGCCCCAAAGGTGTACCCTACCAACCCTTAGGACCCAGGTCCCTAGACTTGGATCCTGGTGAGGGGTATTTTTACCCACACTAATCCTGAGCCAGGCTTCATTGCCATTCTGAAACAAAGTGAAATTGAGCCTCTGGCTCACTTGATCTTTTCTCTAAGTTTCTAACTGTTTATCACTTACATACTACACCCCCAGGCTGAGCTGCCCCTTTCAGCCAGCCTTAAACCCTCCATAGCTCCTACATATTTTTTTTACTATTCCCTTGGTTTACCCCTTGGTTCAGTGTGTTTCATTGCATACCTGAAAAATCTAGATGGTAGGGATCTTACCCTCAAAAATATCCTAATGCCTGACCCTTTGCCCAAGACCATAAAGCCATTCAGAGTTAGCAAGGAAGGATCCTAGAACTCCATCTAGCCACAGCAGCTTAACAAAAAACTTAACTAACTACCTGCTTGCTTACTCAGCTCCATATATCATCCCCCCATCCCCAAGCCCACCTACCAACAGCCTTCCTCCTGATGCTTTCTCCAGCCAGCTCTTTGGTAAATTTTTCATCCCCCTCTTGGGGTTGATAGGATCTATTGTGGCTGCTGCCAGACCTGTGTCATTGTCAGGACACACCCTATATCCAAGCAAAAAAGTTAGCGCTAATCCTGAAGTGGGCCTTGCCTACCACCCCACTAGCGCACCCACAGGGTTGGATACCCTGACAGGGCCAGTTCAATCAAGCATATAAGCATATTTCAGGTACACAGTGAGGTGCACTTGCTCTTCAGTCTTCCACCAAGGTGGGTCCTGGAACAAATCCAGGGACCGGTCAGGTTGGGATACCATCCTTCAAGTATAACATTTCTGTGGTGAGAGCACTATGATGACCTGGCAAGCGCACAGATTCTTATGAGACCTTTCCAAGCAGCTCCTAGTATCTGCACCATGAACCATCATGGCCATGTGTGTCTGTGGATCCCTGGGGGCTAGAGCTCCCTGAATCTCTCTCCAAATCCACTTTGGACAAGCGCTTGCCCCTGGGTAAACCTGGCAAACCTTAAGTCACCCTTGTCTGTGCTTTATTGGGAGTTTGGCAACCTGCATAATCTTTGCCCTGTTTTCTATACCGCTCTTCTTGCCCAGATCTTGGACAATGAACACTGGGAAGTCCTTCACACTATCAAGAACTTCTTTAGCTTAGGGCTCAATAAAATCCTTATCAAAGCTAGAGGAAAGATCCCCTAAGAAACCTTCTGCTGACAGAGCAGCTGTACTGTTGCTGGGTTGCCCTGTCATAATTTAGTTCTACCAAGATGGAGCATGATACATTTGCTTTCTAGATGGATACCTGATCTATCACTTGCTAGCTAACAGAGGTCATCAAAGGCTTTATGAGCTTTCCAGATAGGACAAGAAGATGATATGGGGTTAAAATCAGGTGTTAAGCAAAGATGTCTCTAGTCCCACCATCTGATCACTGGTATATAGAGCCTTGAGTTGAACCACAGTCTTAGTGCCTGTGGCCAAACTTAATAGAGTAAAATAATTTTAACCAGAAGATAGATAATATAATAACAAGGAAAATAGATGATGTTTATTGAGAATAAGAGATTGTTATATAGCTGAAGAGGGAATCCTGAAAAATTGTAATAGGAACAATGGAATGAGGATTAGTGTCATGAATGACATTTCAATACTTGTATTGAAAACCCAAGAGTTGAACCCCAGTCCTCTGAAGGCGGATTGGGCCCCCCAGGACAGCCCAGGAGCCGCTGACCCGTTAAGTCACAGACTCAAATTGTTAAGTTACCCCGCAACCTGCCAACTTAATAATGAGGATTCCCTGAATGGTTGCCAGATTGCCGCCAAACCAGTGCCACTGGAGGTCCATACCTACGCAAGAGACGTGACCTGCCTAAAGGAGGTTAGGAAAAGACCCACTACTAGCCCTGCCAACAAGTACCAGCTGTTGCCAGTCTCCAGTCCAGAAAGAGTATTGCAATTGGCCAGCTCAGGTGACATGGTGAACAACTGCGGAAAAACAAAGCATTGCCACTTCTGTCCTTCAGAGCCATCCCAACCAAGACCCACCAAACTGGTGCCACTGAGGGCCCAGACCTATGCAGAAGTTGTGGCGTGGACAAGACCTATTACTAGCCCTACCAATAAGCACCAACTGTCACCAGTCCCCAGTCCAGAAAGGGGAATGTGATTAGTCTGCTCAGGTGACATGGTGAACCACAGCGGCAAAATTAAGCATTGCCACTCCTGTTTGCCAGAGCGTACCCAACCAGGACCTGCTGGTCTCAAGACCCTAAGCCAAGATCCATGCCCTACCAGCAAACCACCCATGGACCTGAAGCCCATAAAAAGCAAAGAAGCAAAATCACATGGTATAAGAGCACTGGCAGTGTGGTGATGACCACATTGTCATTTTTAATAATAAAGTTTTATGAACCTTTGATTCAAACAAATCTTACCCTATCTAGTCTAGTGATTTTCCATCTTAACTCCGGCCAAGTAGACAATCAGGCAACCACCCCCCTCCAGAGACTAACCTGCGGACCCACCCCAGGCACTATACCGTCCCCCAGGAGCTCCCTTTGGACCTGTGCATTTTACTGAATACCTGCCTAACCCGGCCTACTCAGAGTACAGCTTGGAAACCATCCTAATTGCTGATTCCTTGGCAAGGACTAGAGAAATTAAATACATAGGACACAAAGTAAAGAGGATCAAAATACCACCCTTATTGTTCAAAGACAAGTACAATTACCTGAAAGCATACTATGTTCCCATGACCCCACCCTTAACCCCAAGACCAGACTGCCCAATGGAACCTACCGCCACAGCAGAGACCATCTCTACCCAACTGTTTGGAGTACTCTATATCACTTTGACAGGATTTGTGGATCCCATGGTCCCTAACTCTGGACCCTGGTCCTTACTTGGGTAATCTGTATCTTACATTATCAAGTTAGCACCCATTCTATGGTGGGCTTTACCCGCCAGCTTGGCTGCACCCCATCCCAAGCCGCCCAATGCCTCTACCTATCCCTGGCTTCCTGACAATTAGGAATAAAGGAAGTTGTTTCTAGTACCTTATTGAGGCACCAAGAATAAAGGAAGTGTTCAAAGGTTGCTGTGGATGAAAGATATTTATAGCGCTCATTATTGAACTCTCTTCAAGATAAGGACTATGAGGAGCATCCAAGTTTTATAGTTGCTATTTAGGGGTATTGATTCACAAGGAATATTAAGGTTATTAGTGTGATAAGAGGGTAAATCATTATCCCTAGAATCATAACCATAGTGATACCCCATTTGGAAATCAACACCCTATAAGCATAGTCTTCAAGCTAAGTTTCTTTCTGATACCTTGCTTCAAGCGCTTCTCCTTTAGGGAGATCTTATGCAAATAACACTCTAGTCCATGAAGCATCTTCTCTATCATAAGGTTGGCGTTTTGGCTTACCCTACTAAAAGCCTAAAGTGTTATTCCATTGGTTTCTGTACCATCCCTTGAGCTTGGAGGTTCTTTGCCAACGGTCAGTTTTGGTAAGACAAGACTCAAACTTGTCTGATAAACCGTCAGTAGCCATCTTAAGATATTGCACTGCTATCTTAATGATTTTTTCTAGACCTTAATATGCAGTCAACGTTATGTTGGCAAGTGTTACCATCTTTTTAAGGGGTTAACATTTTCCCAGAGTGCTGATGCTCCCGTGAAAAATGGCTCCAGTTTCAAAGCAAACCATCTCTGAAACTGTTTCTTTGGCTCTTCAGAATACTCTGCTAGCGCTCCCTCTGGCCTTTGCCCTGGTGAAAGAGGTGTTTGGAAAAGTTTCTCCAAGCGGGTTTAGCATCTGCTGCTGCAGTGAAGCAGTTGAGAAATGCTTCTCTGGTGATTGGCCCTGCTTTGAGATGGCTGGTAATATCCCAGAGAAAGTTTCAAGATGCTTCTGATATTACTCCAAGCCATGTAAGCTATAAAGCAATAGCCTAGCATGCTGATATCTGTTCAAAGTGTCTGGGTACTAGTAAATGTTTTCCAACTATGCCTGCTAGAAGCTAGTACTGCATGGTATTACTTTGACTCTTTGTATCCATCCAAGTGGTTAGCCTGAGATTTTAACTGAAATTAACCTACTTCATTTCCTAAATAGCTCAAGCTATTAGGTTTAGCAACTGGTCCTATAAATAGCAACCCTAGTGGTGGTTTAGGAACTTTACAATTTTGAAGTCAGCAGTAATCATCCAATTAGAGCTGCCCATAAGTGTGAGAGAGGGGGGCTAAAATAACTAAGTTTGGCTCCCATCTTGGTAAAACAAACCACCAGGATGCTGCCCAGTGGAGAACTGGAACAGCCACTCAAAGGGGAGACCACAGGGAGGACGCAGGGGACAGCTGAGGGAAGTAGGCATTCAATCCCATCAGTATCAAACCGGTGAGTAACCAGGGCGTACAAGTGGGAGTGAGAGGAAGCATCACGGGGGCCTGGAGGGGCACCAAGTTGCTCTTCTCCGGACTGGGAATGGAGGCCATCAACATTTCCTTGTCTGCTTCCGCAGGCAGGGAATAACCAACATCATCCAGATCATTACAAGTCAAACTCTTTACCATGGCCTTCCCAGAGAACAGGAGACCACTGGGGAGGTCCAAGAGGCTGAAAGGATTGTCACCCACAAGCTGTGCAGAAGAGGAAATCTTAGACTACAAGTCTGATGAGGTCAACCACAGAAGCAACAAAAACAGAGCCAGGGAAAATGCCACAAATTTCAGAGCTGGGAGTATCATGGCTGCGTTCTTCACAAAATTTGGGTAAGGCAGGTGTATTTGTTTGGATTTAAACAATAAACAATGTCCAACAAAAGCCCTCACAGGCAAGAGAACAGGCAGGAGGTAGTGGAGTGGCTTTGGAGAGCTTGACAGTGCTCTTGGGTGTCTTGGAGCAGACAAAAACAAAGCAGGTTCAAAAAATAAAGAAATTGAATTGAAAATCAAAGTAAAAATAGGTTTCATATTGAATTTTAACTAAAACTTTAAGTTCAAGCGTAAATTTTGAAAGTGAAAGCAAAAAACAACAACTATACGCCAGAGTCTGTTTTAAAAGTACCAGAAGAGGAGCCAGGTTCAAAGCAGGTTGATGTAAGGTAAGCTTTAGAAGAACAACTAACACTTTAATTCTTTGGGTTGCAGAAACTCCAAACAGGGGTCTCAGCAATTAAAACTTTAAAAGTTTGTGCAACAGGTTCCAAACTTTTTAATTAAATTGGAAAATAGACAAGTAGGGGACAGGAGGTCTCCTTGCTGTGTAAAAAGGGAGTGTGTTACAGGGGAAGTAATCACATGACTACAGGCTTGAATTCAATTGGCTGGAGGAGAAATTTTGCAGATCAGGGCCAGGGAGACTGGAGAGTTTCCCCTTAATTTCTGCAGTACTGCCTGATTGGCTAGAGGGATTCCCAGGCATTTGAAATTCACTTGGGTTTTTGAGCATTGATGTGGCGACGCTTGATTGGTTGGATCTGATAGTTTTTAAAAGTGGACAACACCAGGCCAACAAGCAATCCAAATCAATGAACGTTTCTTCCCAGGAGGGAACAACCAAATCCAATGGATCCGCTGGGTAGGCCAGCACAAATCTCTCATCAACTGTGTGTGCCAAATCCCCTAAAGCATTAAGGGGTTTGGCTGATATTTTTGGGCCTTTCTTAGTACATCTGGGGAAGATAGTGCAATCCAATGCCAAAGGTGGCAGTGAATTTACAATAAGACATGGACAGAGAATCTCCAACTATTGTGGTTGCTTAAATGGCTGTATATTTGGCCCAATTAGTCTCATGATAACAATACTTTATGATATATTCCTTACATAGTACTTATTTACCCTTATAAAGTACTGATAGGTGTCTCTTTATTAGCACCCAAAAGTCATAGTGGGAAAAACGACAACCACCATACTTGGGAAAACCAAACAACACTAGTGGATATTGATTGGTAAGCCAACCTTTATCCAGCCAGCATTAGCCTACACCTGTAAAACAGCCTCCATTGTGGTCATCACCCATAGCTGCTTCAAACTAATATGGTGTTATGGGCTTTAAACAACAGAGCTGATACTAAGAAACGATTTAAAAAAGCTGCTGGATTGAACTGACCTGGAAAAGATCCGGAGTCTAGATGTACTGAGCTGAGCCTGCCAGCTGAGACGTTATTGGTGATAAGATACATATCCTGTTTAAGTTGAGTTGGGTGTCCAGGTAGGAGACAAACTCTCCTTTGAGGGTACATCACAACCTTTAAAGCTCCTTGGCTAAATAGGCATAGCTATTATGCTGGGAGCATTTGATAGTATATTTTTAAGCCTTGAAATGACATGAAATCTGGTTGTGGGATGTTTTTCAAGCAAAGGATTTGAATTGAGAGTTTATTAAGAATCAAAGCTCAAAGGGTTGAGGAGAATGTTTTCTTGGTCAAGTGGGTAGGGGATGAGTTCTAGAAGGGCGGATTGGTGCCAGGCAGCGACCTTTCGGGTGAGGTTGCGGTTGGAGCTGGACATTGACTCAATGAGTTTGGCGTGTTTGATCTCAATATTGGTGATGGCGTTAAAGAATGCCATGACAGATTGTGAGGTGGTGTTGTGAGGCTGTTGGGTAGCATACTTTGGCATGAACTCGGTGATGCGGCGGTGGGCGTGCGAGAAGATGACGTCGAAGCCGTAGACAGAGTCGGTGTAGATCTGCTTGAGGTTGAACTTGAAATCATCTACCAGGTATCGGAAGCTGTGCATTGCTTTGAGAGGAGTGGCTTTCTGGATAAGAGACAAGGCGTTGGTGAAATGCTCAGCTCTTGCTTTCTGGGAGTTGTGGAAATCAAGGGCGATTAAATAAGCCTCATCAGCCAGGGAGTAGAGTTCAGAAGAATGCTTAAGTTTGATGTCATCCAACCCATCGCCATAGTTCTCCTCAAGCAATTCTCGGTATCTTTGGTTTAGGGTTCGGTCCTCAGTGGTGCATTTGGAGCGAGAGACACCCTCTTCCTCTGTGGGGTAACTATTAGAAGTTGAAATTGGGCCTAAACTGGACTCGGAAGATTGACTGACTCTGTTTACCAAAGCGTTGAAATCATCAATGTCTGCCTCATCATCACTGGACACAGGGATCTGTGTGCCCTCTTCTCCTCCATAGTTTTCGTAACTTGCATCTTCGTTTAGCAGGCGAGTGGATTCCTTTTTATCCACAAGTCCACTTTGAGAGATGTCTTCATCCCCAAAGTTTTCATGGCTTGCGTCCTCGTTTAAGTACTTGGCTAAACTCTTTTTATACTCTGCACTTTTATTGCTGCTGCTTTGGGATGCCACCAGGCAAGGCCCAAAACAATGACATTGATTCCACGCATTTAAAATCTCAACTCCAACCTCACTCCAATTTATACCTTTCATTTCATCCGCCAAGGAATATTAAATGCTTAATTTCAACGGGATTTACCTCCGTGCCACAGCCGAATTCAAAAGTGCCACCTCCAAAGCCTATATTCCCAATAAGCCACACTCCTGTATTGAAATTCACTTGTTCAGCCCAACAGAAGCGGAACCAACCCCCATCTTGAAAATAAATCAAACTTTTATCACCCTTCCACTTTGAGATGTCTACATTTTCCCACCGTGCACCAGAACCCCCAAATTAGGTTCACTATAGCTCAAACCCCATCTGGTGGTGCCAGCTAAGAGCTTTGGCTATCTGATTCGTTCACATTTCAATCCAACTGCTGCAAACTTTTGTAACCCAAGTTAAAATTCCCCATCCCGCCTCTGCCATTTACTTTTGATTGGCTGTGGGAGCTGCCACCCCTCAGCCAAAGTTTCTCCGTAAGCTATAAACCTAGATCTAAGCTTAACCAACCAAATAATACCCCTAAAACACTTTGATTGATTGATCAAAATACAACTAACCTCTAGATGCTTGCAAATATCTATATATCCATAACGGTGGCCGGCAGCTCCAATTTATCATAAAGCAGCTTTGCCTCATGTTAAAAAGATGCTGGCCTGACGAGAAGGATCTTCCATCCAATGTCTAAACTATCCGAACCTAACCACCTTCTGGGTGAACCCCCAATTCCACCAAACAACTTGTTCTACCATTTTTTATCAAGGTGCACCTTGATTATAAAATTCTCATCACCCATTCTGGAGCCAAAAACCCCCAACATATCTCACACCATGCTCCAATTTAACTCCTGCAGCACGGTGGGATATCATCTCCCCTTATGCAAAGCAAGTGTCATCTACACCAAGGATCCCAACAAAGACCTTACCCAGGATCTTGCTGATCCTTACCCAGACCATTACCACTTGCCCCCCTTTTTGGCCCAATAACTATCTCATACTATAGAAACTCCAAACCTTCTAAATAGATACCAGCTTATTCCTGATCCCTTCCCTACCCCTTTGTTGGGCTGCTGGCTTCCTCAGCAACCAATACTGAGCTGCATTTATGTAAGAAAGGGGGGCTAAACTAACCAAGCTCATATCCCAGGAAAGTATCCACCAGGGCACCCCCAGTGAACCACTGGGATGGCCGCTTGGATGGGCCTCAATAAGGACAAGAATGGTGACATTTGGGGGAGGTAGCATTCACACCCAAGAGCAACATGCCTAACAACATCCAGGACGCATACCCAGGAGGGAATGCCCCTTTTCTGGTGAGGTCTCAAGGGGAGGTATTCTTTTCAGGGGAAAGTATCCAACATACTACTAGAGAGGAACCTGTGAGAAAGGGGGGGCTAAACTAACTAAGTTTAGCTCCTATCCCAGCGAGGTATACCACCAGGATGCCGCCCAGTGGAGTACTGGGACAGCTGCTTGGAGAGGGGACCAAAGAGAGGATGCAGGAGACAACTGGGGGAAGTATGCATTCAGCCCCATCAACACTAACCCAACAAGCAACCAGGGTGTGCGGGTGGGGGCATGAGGCAAATTTGAAGGTGCTTGAAGGAGTGCCAAGCTGTTCCCCTCTAAGCTGGGAAGGGCAGGCGCCGGCACCTCCTCCAATGTGGGAGTAGGCACAGTGAGGTCAATAGCATGAAAATCTGGGTCGTCACAAGTTAGACTCTTGACAATAGTCTCCCCCAAAAGAGAAGTGTACCAGGTATATGCAGAAGACTAGAGGGATTATCCCCTGTAAGTCAAACAGAAGAAGAGATGCGGGACCATAAATTGAGAGAAGCTGTCCAGAGGAGAAGCACAAAAGGGAACAGAGAAAATACCACAAATCTAAGAACTGGGAAGATCATAATAACAAAGCCCACAAAATTTGGAATTGAGGGGTACAATTATTAGGACACAAAACAGTAAAATTTTGGGTTAATGGGGCAGCTGCAAAAATTAAAACACCCAGGAGTCAAACAAGAGGACACTTGGAGGCCTTGGTGGTGGTTTCAGATGACTTGGATTGCGTAAAAGTGGGAGCAGGTTTGAAACCAGTAAAATTTAAAGAAAAACTCAAAATATAGTAGGATCTATACAAAATTTTAAGTCAAAACTTAAGTTCAAACAGTAGGCTTCAAAAGAGCAAGCGGCAAACACAGCAACTATGTGTTAACCTTATAATATAAGTCTTTGAAGCAACCGCTGGGTTTGAAAGAAACAGAGCAAAAGGTAAGCTTCAAAATATTAAGTATTAACACTTTAGACTCAAAAGGGGAGGAATTCAACCAGATTTTTTAAAATAAAGCCTAGGGTTTTCTTGCTTTGGTTTAAAACTAAAGTTTTATCAAGATGAAAATTGACAAGCAGGGGACACAAAAGTTCCCTGGCATTGTTAAAAGGGATGAGATACCAAGGAAAAGATCACATGACCTCAAGAGGCTCATCTGGTTGGCTAGGAGAGAAATTTTGCTGGGCATGGCCAGGGGTGCTGGAGGATTCCAGTGCAATTTCTGTGCCCCCACCTGATTGGCTTGGAAGCAATCCAAGCATTTCAGATTTATTTGACTTCCTAGACATTGATGTGGCGTCTCCTGATTGGGCATTTCTGATTGTTTTCAGAAGTGGGCAAAACCATGCCAACAAATAATCCAAATTGATCAGTGTTTCTTCCCAGGGTGGAGCAGCCAAAGCCAGGAAATCCACAGGGTAATCCAGAACAAATATCTCATCCACAGTGTACTCCAAGTCCCCCAAGGAATTGAGCAGCTTGGCTTTTACTTTTAGGCCTTTCTTGGTACAACAGGGGGAAATGGTTTGATCCAAAGCTAAGGGTGGCAGTGAATTTACAGAAGCAGTCCAAAAAACCTCAATAGAAGGAGGGTCTCCATCATCCAAAGTGAGGCTCCTTACTAGGAGCTCCACAGCAGACCTCCATCCACAGGCCTGGCCAAGCAAGCCACCCAGTAAATATAGAAGTTGGGCAGGATTCTTTCCCACCAGAAGGTCATACAAGGTAGCCATCCTCACAACTCTGGAGAGGTGAGCCAAAGCATATGCATGGTAAGGAGCAGAGTAATAGCCTCAAGTCCTTCTAGCAGGAATCCCATGTCCAACCTCTCTGGAGGATCTAGGGCAGGCTAGGGGGAATGTTGGAGCCAGGCAAGGCCAACCCCCAGGGGTCCAGAACCTGAAATCCATCCAGGTGTTGCAACATCTTTGATTACTCTCTCTTGGGAAAGCAGTCCCCCGTGTAACTTCCCAGATGAGTCCCTGGCTAATCATTAGGTTGGTGGCACTCTTACTATTTGTCCATCTATTACAGGGATCAAACATTTCTGGTCCTAAGCAAAACACTACTTGGAAAAAAGCCTCATGACTGCCATGACGTACATGGACGGCATGTGGCTCCTCATGATCCAATGTAATACTCTAAACTCATATCCAATCAAGTATCATTCCCTCTTTAATCTTCCCCTGTACCTTGTTCATCATACTTCTCAGAGAGATATACTTGACAGTGGTAGCCCAGGTAGGTTATCCACACCTACGCAACTTAAAGTAAAAGTTTCTCCCAAGAGAAGAACTCAGCAGATGACACTCCATACCAGCTAGAGACAATGCAAAGATGTAAAGACCCAACAATTGGGGGAGTATTTTAGCAAAATAAGGGACCAAGTTGGCAACTTGGAAACCTGTGAGCGCTGTCACAATTGGATAGACTGTCATCATCAATTGAAAGACTTTGGTGTGTATGTTATAGCGTCCAAAATTACTGGCAAAATATGTGAGTACGTAGTATATACAGGTGTATATGGCTACGGACTGGGTGGAGTGGGGCAATACCAAAGTGGGCCAGGAGTACCGCTTGGAGGAGTTTAGCTGCGCCAGCTCCTCATAGTAGTACTCACCAGATGGATTGTTGAATGGCCCATGCTGTTGATTATGTTGGTGGCCCCAATCCCTAGGTATGCTGTGAGGACAGCTGAGAAGATTAGGTGATTCATTTTCTGGTCCTGGGAAAGGGCAGACAAAGCTTAGTGTCTTGTTTAACTTCTTGTAGGGTAAGTTTTATATTGATTTATGTGATACTATTGAGGGGTAATTTCACTCAATGATAGCACAAACTACCATCAAGTGATTGAGATTTATTATATACTACCATCCTTAGTGGGGCATGAATAGTACAAAGCATTGGATAGGGGACCCCAAACTCTTGGTGTTGTCTGGGATTCCCATTTGGGATTAGGACTGGAGGGGTTTGGCCATCAATGTATTGTTGATCTCTGACTTGCATGTCCCTGGATTTCCTTTAGGTACTTTCATGAATTCAAATTCCAATTGAGTAACTTCTGCATTAAGGGGTTTGCAGGGCAGACTGTCAACCCCTCCCAAATTTGATAGGTTCCAATTTTGGGCAGCACTTCCCCCTTTTTTTAGGGTTGGGTAAATTGCCTTTTTTGGTTTCCCAATTGGGCAATTTCCCCATCTGGCAGGGGTAGACAGGCCCGCTGTGGGGGGGGTGCGCTGTCCCCTGATGGCTGGGGGGTGGCAGGAGTGGGTGGTGGCTGGCACCTGGCAGTTGGTCGTGCAGTCTGTGGACAGCTGACAGCCAGCTGTGTGGCCTGCAGCGGGGGTATAAAACCCAAACTTTAAAAATTTTGAATTTTTAAATTCTGTTTCAACCTGCAGCTGTTTTGCAGCAGTTCCCCCTGATTGGGGAAACTGCTGCAATTTTTTGTTTTGATCTGTGATTCCAAAAGAACACAAAATTTTGTTTTGTGAAAGTTTGTTGTCAGGAATATTCCTGAAAAAAGAAGGGCAGGACTATCAGGATTGACAATCCTCCACCTTTGGAAACCCAGGCCCAGGAGCAAGATCTGAACCCTGGCCCTGAATGCTTGCAGGCTGCTGCCCCGGGGACTGAGGGACAGCCCTGGGGTTTCTCTGGGATCCAGCTTTGGCAAGCTGAAGCCCCAGCTAAGTCCTGAAGTCAGGATACCAGCATGGGCCTGAGAATGGTGGCGCCTGAGGAGGGCTTCTTGACTTGCCAAATGAAGGCAAGGAAGGTCCCTCAGTGAACTTCATGAACTTGATGTCTTCACAGATAACTAGTCAAGTTCAGTTACCAGAAGGAAACACGGGCTTCAGGCCAAACCCTGTGACCACAACCTAGGAACAGGAGAACCAGGTAACTTATTCCGGGATTCTGACCAATAAGAGAACACCCAGCCAAGGTGCTATTTTGCTGCTTCTGTACCTGGCCACCTGGCCCCACATTTCCAGATATTTTGATGAAGCCCCTTGGAAAATATTAAGTTTGGAGGCGGTGTGCTATATAGACATATAGACCCTGTTCTTCAGCCCTATTGCCATTTTTAAATAAAGGTTATGTGATGTTGGATTCCACAGCTATTGCCATATTTTGTATTTGCCTTATATCAATTCAGCACCAGATCATCCAGCCCTTACGCCCCCAGATTCCTGTCCTCCAGGTGTTCCTTTTGGTCCTGTCCACTTCACAGAGTACCCATTAAAGCCTGAGTATAAGGACTATACCCCGGAAAAGATTCTTGAACTATATCTCTTGGCCCATATAAAATCCCCAACTAGATACAACTGTTAAGGTCCCTGGATCCTATCAGAGCCCAAGCTATTTAAAGGCAGGTTCAACTTCTTAACCGCCTACCATCTTGATATGGAACCCCCTGTGACCCCCAAGCCAATGCCTGCCTCCTCTCCTGATCTACCAACTGATCACACGAGCAATCTGCTTGAGATTTTTTACATTACCCTCACTGGGGCAATTGACACAATAACCCTGAACGCCGCCCCATGGTCCTGAGTTGGGAAGTCTATGCCCCACCTTATAAAGTTAGCTCTGATCTTGTGGTGGGCCTTACCCGCTAAACCTGCCAATGGTGTGTTCCCAGAAAACAATGGGCTGGCCAAGGTTAGATCCCTGGCAAAGACCTCCCTATGGGATTTGCTACCTTCAACAATATCCTGGTACCAACCAGATAGTACAATTACCTTGATACACAAGGAGTCCTGTATCTGCCTCCAATTCCTAAAGCAGCTGAAATACCCAACCTTGTGTCCCAGCTCCTACACTCAGCAGAAACTGGAACCTTCTCAGGACTGGGCCAGGAAAATCCAACCTCTGGATTCAAAGCACCTGAAACAGGTTTACAAAGTAGGCTACCCCCACAAACTCTGGCCAGGTGAAGTTGCTTTATGGGTTACCCAGGCTGCCCCACACTTTATAAGTGAATGGTTTGACCAACACCCTAATCACAACAAAGACTGGGACATTTTCAAACCTTCCTTCCTGGAGAAATTCATCATAAGGGACTCTGACGTTGTGATTGTGAGAGAACTCAGGACCTTCAAAATGACAGGGACTATTGAGGAGTACATTGCAGACTATGAAGACATACCTGGTTGAGCTCCTGACACCATCAACTTTGATAGGCTGGAACACAGATGGACTTCTACAATGGCCTCCCCAGGCACATCCAACGCCAGTTTGACATGAGCCGGTGCAAGAACCTCTGAAACGTGCTTTTGGAAGGGAAACAGGCTTCACAAAAGTCTGACCACCTGCATGAACCAGCAAGCAAAAGGAGAGTCCCACAGCAAAGAAGGACCCTCATCTTAAAAAGAAGAAAAATGAGAAAATAACCCTCATCCTTGAGGCAGAAATTGCACTACTCAAGTAAATCAAATGAGCAATGATAACACCACCAAGGAGGAAAAGGCTCAGAGGAGTGTTTAAGCAAGCCGCCCTCCCCCACTTTGCAAGACCTGTACAGAGACCAAGACATGGACTCAATCACCATGATCCAAGCACCCTCCAGTGTCAAGATTGACAATTCTTCCCCTCTGGAAACCCAAGCCCAGGAGCGGGAATCAAACCCCAGCCCTGGATCCCGCCGGGCCGCCCATGTTTTTTGGGAATCAAACCCCTGCAAGCTGAGGCTCCTGTGAATTCCTGAAGCCAGAATACCAACACCAGCCCAACCATAGTGGCGCCCAAAGAGGAGCCTCTCAAATTGCCTAATAAAGGCAGAGATGGCACCTATATAAGCTTCATGAGTTTGAAGTCCTCTCAAGCAACCAATCAGGAGCCTACACAGGAAAGAGGCACAGGCCCGCGGCCTGGCCCCATGACCACGACACTAAAGCAAGACAATCAGGTAGCCAAATCAAGATTTTTGACCAATGAAAGAACTCCCAGGCCGAGCGCCATTTTGCTGCTTTCAGACCCAAGTACCCAATTCCCCCGGCCCATCTTTCCCCAATGCCCTGATGAACCCATGGAAAATGTTAAGTTTGGAGGTGGGGTGCTATATAGACCAAAGGACCCTGTGCTCCAAACTTATTGCCATTTTTGAATAAAGGTTATGTTACTTTGGCTCATACAGCTATTACCATATTGTGTATTTGCCGTCTATAAGTTAAGTTCAAGATCCCCTGGCCCTCCTGCTCCTCTGCCCGCAGTTTTCTGTCCACCTGGTGTTCCCTTTGGGCCCGTTCATTTTACTGATTACCCATTAAAGCCTGAATATAAGGATTACACACCAGAGAAAATCATCAAACTTGACTCATTAGCCTGCATCCAATCCGCTGTCAGATACAACCGCCAAGGCCTGTGGATATTCTCTACCCCAAGTTATTTAGAGGAAAATTCAACTACCTCCCGGCCTACAACGTTTATATGGAACCACCTGTAACACCAAAACCAATGCCAGCCTCTTCCCACGGCCTGCCAACCAACCATACCAGCAAGCTTTTTGGTATAGTGTACATCACCCTCACTGGGGTGGTGGACACCATTGTACTGGCCGCTGTCCCATGGTCTTGGTTAGGAAAGTCTGCTTCTTATCTCTTAAAGTTAGCCCCTCTCTTGTGGTGGGCCCTGCCCGCAAAAAACCTGGCCCAAGTTACCTCCAAAACCAGCAGGCTGGCCGCCCAAGAGTGGGTCCCTGACATTATGGCAATCTTTTTAAAGCCTGGTACCCTGAGCCCCAAGATGTTATTTCTTGGGGTGTCTGGTATGCTTTTGTTATTGATAATCACTTATTACACCTATAAGATGACCTTGAACCTGATCTCTTCTATGTGGAAGAGCACAAACCCAAACAAACCAAAAAGAATTGACACTTCTGCCACCAATACCAATAAGCCCTTCTCTCAAGTGCAAAATGTGATTGTAAACCAGTCCCTCACCAAGGTAGAGATGCCCCAGATGGGGAAACTCACGCTCAAGGAAGCCTGATACACTATGCCAGTCCTCTGCTTGCACTTCCAGACCAAAGCACTCTCCTATGCCAGCAACACCGAGAAAATACTGGGGGTTGCTTCCATGCTCTCCGGGGACGCTCTGGACTGGTTTGGCAAAGCCACAGCAGAAGATGTAGAATTCTGTTTAGACTATTCCAAGTTTGAGGCTGAACTAATGGTAACTGGGGAGGATTGCGACACCAGATACTACGCCCTGAACTCCTTGCTTGAAATTGCCAAGGCTCTTGACCCATTCAGGCTTACATTGACAATTTCCTTAAACTAAAGACCCACACTCAACTTGAGGACAAATTTTCAGCCATCATCTTTCAAAAAGGAGTGAACCCAGCCATGAAGGACTTACTAAAGCACCACCCGCTCACACTTGGCTTAGAAGACCTGATTTCTTTGCGCAAAGGCCTCAGCATGAACCAAGAGAATGCTGGGCCCTCTCAGACCCACCCATCCCAAACTGACACACCCAACAGAGGGGGAATGACTCCTGAGGAACTCCAAAGACACTACAGAGAAAGTCTCTGTTTTCACTGCCATGAGGCAGGGCACTTGACCAGAGCCTGCCCAAAGAAAACCCCTGCTCCCATCTCATTGGCCCAAATAAACACTTCTTCCCAGTCTTAAAAGTTCATCCTAGTATCTGTTAACGTTGAGGGAACAACCCAAAAACTAAAGGCGTTCATTGGCGCTGGAGCAGATGAGAGCTTCATTGACGCGGACTTAGCCCAAGAACTAGGCCTGTCTGCTTCTGAGAACCGTCTACGGATCATCTTGGGAAACAGCACCAAAGACACGGGATACAAATGTGAGCAAGAACTACCCTTGATAATAGGAAACAACACCTACCCCTTGTCCCTCATCTTTTTGAAAGGCCTACTGCACCCCCTCATCCTTGGGGATTCCTGATCAGACAGGCATGGCCTCATCCTCAACTACTGAGAACAGAACGTCACCTTAGGTGATAAAGGTACCTGCAACATTGTTCCCTTCTGCACCAATCCTGAAGAGCCTACCCAAAGGCTCATGACCATACAGATCAAACCAAGTGTGGGAGTCCTACCTACTTCCCTAGGGAAATGGACCCATGTATCCAGCAAAGAGGCGGTCACTTGCCTCCCCAAACACACCAAGTACAATCATGCTATTGACCTTCTGCCAGGCACTAAACCCAAACACGGGCCCATTTATAGCTGCAACCACAAGGAGCAGCTGGCTCTCAAGGCGTACATCAGAGAAATGACCAAGAAAGGTTTCATCTGCGTGTTCAAGAGCCCTTGTTTATCACCAATGATGTTTGTGGGCAAGAAGGACGGAGGCATGTGCCTGTGTGTTAATTATCAGAAATTGAACAAGATCACCATAAAGACCCACTACCCTATATCTAACGCTGACAACTTGTGCAATGTACTGACAGGCGCCTAGGTATACTCCAAGATTGACCTTAGAGATGCATTCAACCAAATCCAAATCAAAGAGAGTGACAAATACAAAACAGCATTCAAGACCAGGTATGGACTCTACAAATACCTGGTGATGCCATTTGGACTATGCAACGCCCCTAGCACCTTCCAGCGCATGATAAACACAGTACTGGGCAAATAACTTGACCAGTTCTGCGTGGCTTACCTTGACAACATCCTCATCTATAGCAAGACCCATGAGGAGCACTTGCTCCATCTAGACCTGATCCTGAGCAAACTCTCTCAAGCCAACTTACACACAAAGCTCAAGAAGTGTGAGTTCTTCCAACCAGAAGTAGAGTTCCTGGGCTATGTAGTGAAAACTGGAGGGTTTGCAATGGCTCAGGATAAAGTGGACACCGTGACTTCCTGGCCAACCCCCACATGCCAGAAGGACGTCAGAAGTTTCCTGGGGCTAGCAAACTACTGCCAGGATTTCATGCAAAAATTTTCTCCCATCACTCTGCCCCTGACCCGCCTGTGCTCCAACAAAGTCACCTTTGCCTGAACTCCAGAATGTACCACCGCCTTTGAGACCCTGAAACTTGCCTTCACTTCTGCCCCCGTCCTGGCCATGCCCAACCCATCCAAGCCATTTGTTCTGGAAACCAACACATCTAACTTTGCAGTGGGTGGGGTCCTTCTTCAGGAAGGAGGGGATAGTATGCTACATCCTGTAGCATATTACTCCAAGAAGATGCTGCCTGTGGAAGGAAACTACCCGATTTACAACAAAGAGATGTTAGTCATTATAAAGACCCTGAAACATTGGCGCCAATACCTCTGTGGTGCTGAATTCCCAGTAAAGGTCCTGACAGACCACAAGAACTTGGTCTACTTCTTCAAACCACAACAGCTTAACCAACAACAAGCAAGATGGGCTTTAGAACTGGCCAACTACACCCTGACCATAGACTACAAACCAGGGAAAGTTAATGTAGTACCAGACGCCCTGAGTAGAAGATCTGACCTGGCACCCACTCACATGGAAACTTGCGACCACAACACGCAAGTACTCCTGGACCCAGCTAGCCTAGGTATCCACCTGGGATTGATGAAGATCAGGGCCAGTAAACCAGAAGTGCTGAAGGCCCAATCACTTGAAAAATTCACCAAAACCATGATTGCAGACCTTTCAAAATCCTTGGATAGCCCCCACTACCAGAAAGGCTACTCATTGAAAGGAATAACACTAATGCTGCACAACAGAATCTTTGTGCCAGAAGGAAGCATCAGGACCAACATCCTAAGAGATTATCACAATTCTGAGATGGCCAGACACCCAGGGAGACTCAAGACCCTCCAGAGCATTCAAAGGAACTTGTCCTGGCCAAAGATGGACCAAGAAGTAAGCGCGTACCTGAAAGGATGTGAGACCTGTGGACAAACCAAACCCCGCAGAAACAAACCTGAAGGACTTCTAAGACCCTTGGACATACCCCATGGACTGTGGAGATCCGTCTCCATGGACTACATTGTTGAACTGCCCCCCTCTCTCTCCTTCAATGTGATCCTAGTCATGGTAGACCGCTTCACCAAGATGGCATACTTTGTACCAACCACCACCCATTGCACAGCTGCAGAGACTGCCCAACACTTCCATGACTGCATACTCACCCAACACAGGACGCCAGAGGAGATCATCACAGACAGAGGACCCCAATTCACGTCAAACTATTGGACACAAGTAATGAAAGACTTGGGAATCAAGCAGTGTGTATCTCCCTCCTACCACCTGCAGACTGACGGCCAAACAAAAAGAGTGAACCAGATCCTTGAACAATACCTTTGATGCTATGCCAACGCCAACCAGGACAACTGGGCCAACATGCTTCCCATGGCCCAGTTTTCATACAACAGTAAAGACCACCCTTCACGAGAATGTCTCCATTAAAAACCAACTATGGGTTTGACCCCACCTGGGATCCCAAGATTGGCAAGAAAGAAACTAACACCACTGGACGTTCCTGGGTCAAGCGGATCCACAACACACAAAAAACATGCTTGACCAACCTGAATTGCGCAATT
This sequence comes from Entomophthora muscae, assembly GCA_014839935.2. Taxonomy (NCBI): domain Eukaryota; kingdom Fungi; phylum Entomophthoromycota; class Entomophthoromycetes; order Entomophthorales; family Entomophthoraceae; genus Entomophthora; species Entomophthora muscae. The sequence goes on along the minus strand of QTSX02000225.1, from coordinate 113,497 downwards.
CAAACCTACAAGGCCTTTGCCAACCAAAAACACATACCAGGCCAATCCTTGCAAGTTGGGGATGAAGTATACCTGGACTCCTGCAATGTGCCCCTACATGTCCCCTGTAGGAAGCTAGCTCACCAAAGAAGTGGCCCCCACAAGATCACCAAACTGGTTGGGGAAGTTGCTTACAAGCTCAACCTACCCCCTCTTGGAAGATTCACAACATGTTCCACCAATCCCTGTTGTTCAAAAAGGATGGGAACTTGCTTCCCCACCAACGTATTAAGACAGCCCCCCATCCATCCAAACAAACCGCGGTGAGTAGTATGAAGTTAAATACATACACAGCGACTAAACTCACTACCAAAAACCCAAGTACCCAACCCCCTGGCCCATCTTTCCCCAATGCCCTGATGAACCCATGGAAAATGTTAATTTTGGAGGTGGGGTGCTATATAGATCAAAGGACCCCACGCTCCAAACTTATTGCCATTTTTGAATAAAGGTTATGTTACTTTGGCTCATGCAGCTTTTACCATATTTTGTATTTGCCATCTATAAGTTAAGTTCAAGATCCCCCGGCCCTTCTGCCCCTCTGCCCGCAGTTTTCTGTCCACCTGGTGTTCCCTTTGGGCCCGTTCATTTTACTGATTACCCATTAAAGCCTGAATATAAGGATTACACACCAGAGAAAATGATCAAACTTGACCCATTAGTCTGCATCCAATCCGCTGTCAGATACAACCGCCAAGGCCTGTGGATATTCTCTACCCCAAGTTATTTAGAGGAAAATTCAACTACCTCCCGGCCTACAACGTTTATATGGAACCACCTGTAACACCAAAACCAATGCCAGCCTCTTCCCACGGCCTTCCAACTAACCATACCAGCAAGCTTTTTGGTATAGTGTACATCACCCTCACTGGGGTGGTGGACACCATTGTACTGGCCGCTGGCCCATGGTCTTGGTTAGTAAAGTCTGCTACTTATCTCTTAAAGTTAGCCCCTCTCTTGTGGTGGGCCCTGCCCGCAAAAAACCAGGCCCAAGTTACCTCCAAAACTGGCAGGCTGGCCGCCCAAAAGTGGGTCCCTGACATCCAGCAATCTCATACTGTTTTCTTCTTAAACTGGAAATAAACTCCTCACTTATCCTTTCCACTTTTGCAGATATCAAGGTACAACACTCTTTGACACTGGAGCTGAACAATCCCTTGTTGACAAGAAATTTGCCAACCTCATGAAACTACCCACGGTCAAAGCAATATCAAGAGAGTTATTATGGCAGATAATAGGAGTACACCAGTCACAAAAGAAGTGAAACCTTTCTGGGCTCAAATAGGAGACGTACAGACTACCCTTAATGGCCCAATCATACTAATCCCCAAGTATGATGTCGTAAATTGCGCTATTAATGCTATTTTGATTTGCCTTTCAAATATTGATAGTTGCAAAGATTTGACTGGTTTTGCCTTTGAGTTTGGAAATTCCTTGCCTTCCGCAAATGGGTCTGGTTCAATATCCACCCATTCTGGATTATTGTACCTGTCTGTGGTTGATCCTGGTATGACCTCATCCCAGCGTGACCCCTTCAGCCACTCTGTCTTTTTATTGAGTCATCACTGCCTCTTGTCAACTATTTAAAATAGAATCATTACTCCTAATAAAGACAAGTTTATCCACATTTGTGTTGGCTTTTATAATCTTCAAGCTTTTCCTGTCCTTTCTGCCAAAAGGACTTCTACATCTTGTTTTCCAGGAAATTAAGTATGTGCCCTTAATTTTGCCCTGAAGGCTAACCCAAGGCTAGCTTCAAACCTCAAATCTTTTGTAATAAATATTTCCTGCTGTGTCCTCCAGGATGTTGTCCTCTGGAGCCGAACACGACATATGATGTTGTACTTGGTCTGGACTGGATGAGAAAGACCAAACCTCATATCAACTGGGATAGTGCTACCCTCACTGTACAAAAAGGAGAGTATCACCACCATGTGTATCCAACTCACCTTGACACCTTCATGAGAGACCATGTTTTTGTAAATATCATGGAAGCGGAAGAAGAGAAGGACCCTAGCAAGGTTGATTGGAACACCTGCATGTATGAGATTATCTATGTCAAGAATGTGAAAATCTCACTTGAACAAGACCCAATATGTCAACAACTTGTCCAAGAATTCCCTTCAGTATTTTAGGAGAAACTGCCAGGCTTGCCACCTGATAAAGGTATCCAGCACAAAATTGACCTAAAAGTAAGTGTACCTAAGGCACACCCCATCTACAAATTGAAATCACAAGAAGACAACACACCAAAAGAATACCTGGATAAAGCCCTGGAAAAGGGGCTCGTTTGACCATCAAAGTTTCCCTTTGGTGTAGTGGTCTTCTTTGTGACTAATAAAGATGGGGGATTACACCTTGCCATCAATTACAGAGCACTCAAAAAAGCCGCAATTAAGATAAGGTACCCCCTGCCTCTGATTGACAATCTTCTTGATGCTTTATTAGGATCACAATTCTTCACAAAGATTGACTTAAACCAGGATATCACCAGATCCAAGTTAAGTCTGAAGACATCTAAAGACAGCATTCAGTACCAAATATGGGTTGTTTGAATGTATGGTTTTTTATTTTGGCATAAAAAATGCCCCAAGCGCCTTTATGACATTCATGAATGAAGTGTTCACGGATCATAATGGGAAAAGAGCCATAGTTTACCTAGACAATATAATAATCTACAGCCCCAACAGAGAGCAATACAGGAAGGACGTTCATGTGGTACTCAACACCCTCCAAGACAATCAAAGAGTAGCCAAACCATCCAAATCTTAATTATTCTCAACCAAACTCCTGTTCCTAGGACACATCATCAGTAAAGATGGGATTAAAAATTTCCCAGAAAAAGTAAGAGCCATCACAGGCATGCCAGCACCATATAACAAGAGCAAACTTTGTACATTATTTGGAATAGTTGTGCATGTCAAAAGGGTAGGACACGCCATTTCAAAAACACCATCTCAAAATACGCCATCTCAAATTTCTGCCATCTTGATTTACTAGTAAAAATGCCATTTTGATTTACAGCATTTTGACTAAGAAAAAACGGTTTTAAAATTTTAGATTTTTTGAACTCCAAAAATTACCCAAAAAATTCCCAAAAATTAAAATTAAAAAAACATTTCTAGGCTTAAAAAAGTCTCAGGATTCCAAATCTGCAATAAAAAATGGGGTCAAATAGTAGCAACATAGTTGCGTAAAGCCCAAAAGTTAAAATATACCCAAAAACAACCATTTTCATCTATTTTAACTATAATCTATACTTTAAAATAAGCATACAATTGTACCAAATACTAAAAAAGTCAAAAATAATGATAAAATTAAAGGAAATAAGAGAGAAGATAAAGAAGACTTTATTAGGAAAGGTCTAAAATATTAGTAGAAAGAGCAACTGAGATAGCTTGGAGATGCTCAAGCTTGCTATCCTTGGGATAGTAGGCAAGGACCATCTTGCTAATCTCTGTATACTTTTTCACCGCTTTGGTCTGCTTGAGGGGATCACCCTTGGTCTTCATGCCTGTTTTAAAGAGGCGGGCGGAGATGGCCTGCTGGGTTTTGAGTTATGCCATGATTTTGTTGAACTTGGGCTTCTGAACCCGGACTCTTGTGGCAAATTGACTATGCCAGCCTTCAAGAGAAGAGGTGGCCTTGATTAGTCCATCTTTTACCTGCTTAAAGCAGTTCCATGTGATTGAGTCACCGCCTTTTCTAACGTGGCGTGCTCCCTGAAAAATACCAACCCATTGAGTTTCAAAATACTCAATAAAGGGCAAAAAGGCTGCCTGGTTGGCAATAATGTAAGGATGGCAGAGGAGGGTGTTGTAGAAAGCATTTGTCTCCTCCTTTTGCACAAGGTCAAGGGCAGCAAAGCAGTTGAACACATCCTTTGCTTCCTTTGTGCCTTCAGTGTAGACTAGCTCATGAAGTGCAGAGCACTTTTGGAGGCAGCAGCAGAGTGCCTGCCGGAAGTGGAAGTAGCATCCCTGAGGGGAGCTCTTGAAGACTCTAATAAAAGCATTGGCCTGAGCCTGCTCAAAATCTACTACCAGATATTCATGGTAGGGAAGACTTTTGGGCTTTTTCTTAATTGGGATGGCTTCCTCTGACTGGGCCTTTTTCTTGCGCCCTCTAGTCTCCTTTGGCTCCTCTTCAATAGTTGGGAGGATCTCATCAAACTTGGCCTTTAATATTGTTAGAGCCCGGACATAAGTTCCCTGCTTCTTATTTGGGAGGAAAAAGAAGACCAGGGGAAGAACTAGATTGCCAAACTGCCCATGGATATTCCAAAGCTGGCTGAAGAGCTTTGGGCAGGTGGAGAATGTTCCATCTTCAAGCCAGGTCTTGCATTTTAAAAGGTTGCAAAGATTCTGGCTTGTTGCAAAGCAGATGATCCGCTCTGGGGAATGTTGCCCATCATTGTGAAGGAGGAATCTCTCTTCATGCTGTGAAAGTGTTGTAACTGTGCTGTTTTAGCAGAGTTACAAGGGGAAAAATATTTAGAGGATTGATAATAATCTTTATTGTGATATAGTGATTATATAGCTATTGTGAATCAATGGATAGAAGGAACATAATTGGTGATCACACGGCTGAATGGAAGAGGGGATGGCTTGATCCTGTTAATGAGTCAAGCGCCAAATTGAGGTATCCACCGTGAGGGATCATCATTTGTTCATGTTGATTGATTTGGTAATCCAAGTTGACTTCTGGGTCTGGCTTTGAGTGCCCGGGTAATCAAATTGCGGGTCACAAACCTGCTTGGTTGGAACCTTGCTGGCGGGTTGAGCCTGCAGTTTTGACACCCCCCCCGGCTGAAAGTCGGCCTCCTCAGGGGGCAGGTTGTCAGGGAAGTTGTCAGGAGCCCAGGCGCTGTATTAAATCAGTTGTTGTTTGGTGGCAGGCAGGGCAGTTTCTTGTTGTTTCTGTCTTGCTTTGCAAGGTTGTAGACAGTCGTGGTGTAACGTCTTGTCTTGCTTGTGTTTCCTGAGTCCTTGCACAAGGTAAGTGTTATTGTCATTTACCTTTAGGATTATTGCTGGCCCTACTTTTTTGGGTTGTAGTTTGCTCTTTTCAACATTCATGACCCAGACTTTGTCCCCAACTTCATGTCTTTGACAGATGGGAATGAAGGTCTTTTGTAAGCGTTCCTTTTCTTTGGCTGCTTGTTCGCTGTTGGCCTCTAATACTTGAGGATCTGAGCAAGGGGGACTTGACTTGGGATTTCCTGTTTGGGTCCTGTCAATGCTTGAATGATATTAGGCTGTGTTCTGTATACCAGTTCAAACGGGCTTTTCCCTGTGGATCTGTTCACTTGGGTTTGGCACACAAGTAATGCAGTTGTTAGCTGCTTATACCAGTCTTCAGGTCTCCCGGCGGTGAGTTTGGCTAAGGCTTGCACAAGGCTATCATTGAGCCGCTCTACGCGTCTATTGGCCTGTGGATGGTATGGTGTTGTGACGGTGTGTTTGACCCCATTTTTGGCAAGGTACATGTTGGTATTTTTGGAGGTCAATTCTTTGCCCCCATTGGTTATCAGGAGTTCTGGCTTTCCAAACTAACTGATTATTTCTTTGCCAATGAATTGTCGGACGTTGTTACCAGTGTGCAATTTCACCGCTTGGGCTACTGGCCACCTTGTTGCAAATTGATGGCTGTGATGATGTATTTTTTGTCATTGTGCTTTCCTGGCATGGGGCCCACAATGTCCAGAGCCCATACCTTTAACAGTAGTTGGGTTTGAATGGGGAGTACAGACTTAGGCAGGGTTTTGCTTCTGGCAAATTTTTTGCAGACCTCACACTGTTCTATCACTTCCTGGACATTGCAGTATAGGGTTAGCCACCAGGCTTTATGTTTTAGGAATTCATATAGATTTTGGCTCTTAGTGTGTCAAAGATCTCTGTGGTAGCAAAGAATGGTATTGACTTGTTGATGTGTGGGAATGTAGGAAATGGTTGTGCCATCTGACATCTTTCTGTGAAGATCCCATATACATCAGCAAAGAGGTGCTCATTATTGATGACCGTTTCTTTGGTGATATTGGTTGTGCCAGCGGGGAACCCTTTGTCTTTTGTACGGAGCACTAGGAGAGGCCAGTCTGGGTTGAGCCCATTCTCTCCCCTAGAAGCGCGGACATACAGGCAGGACATGGTGTCTGCCATGGCAAGTTTGGCTCCAGGCTTATATTGGATGAGCATGTTAAACCTTTCTAAGATTTCCATCCACCGTGCTTGGTGGTGTGACAGGTTTGCTTGTGTCTTGAAATAGATGATCAACTTATGGTCAGTTAGTGCTGTGAATTCTTCCTGCCGTTCCAGGTAACAGCGCCATTTGACTAGGCAGTGTACGATGGCCAACAGTTCTTTGTTGTGGATTGGGTATTGACACTTGCCATCTGTCAGCTTGCGCAACTTGTAGGCTACAGGCAGGAAATCACCATCACTATTCTTGATTTGTAGTACTCCCCCAATGGATGCATCTGAAGCGTTGGTTTCCATCTAGTATTCTCTGTCTTATTTGGGGTATTGTAAGATGGGTGCTGTTGTGAGCTTTTTGTTGAGGCGTCTGAAACAGAGGTCGCATTGGGGGGTCCATACAAACTTGGACTTGGCGCCTGTTATGGCAGATAAGGGGGCGGTCAAGACGCCGCAGTCAGGTATGAAACGTTGTACATAGGCCACCATTCCCAAGAAGGTGTGTAGTTCTGACTTGACCTTGGGAGGTGGCATTTTGCAGATGGCTTGTATCTTCTGACTGTTGGGCTTGATGTTGTCCTTTGAGACTATGTGTCTTAAGAAGGGTAGTTGCTCTCAGAAGAAATGGCATTTGGAGGGCTTGGCCAACAGTTTGTGTTGTGCCAGGGTTGCAAAGACTTCCTCCAGGTCTTTGTGGTGCTGTTCCACCAAGGGGCTGTAGTCAATAAAATTGTCCAGGAACACTAGGGCATGTTTGCCTATGTGTGGCGCAAACACTTTGTTCATGAAGGTTACAAAGGTGGACGGGGCATTGGTCATGCCAAAGTTGAGTACCACGCATTTGTAGGAACCATACTTGGTGCGGAAGGCTGTTTTGGGGATGTCTTCCTCCTTGATACAAATCTGATTGTATCCTGCAGTTAGATCAATCTTGGATAAGACAGTGGCTCCTCCCAAGGCATCAAAGAGATCATCAATTAGTGGTAAGGGGTAACAATTCTTGATGGTGACTTTGTTCAAGGCGTGGTAGTCTGTGACCAGGCGTAAGGTACCGTCCTTTTTAGCCATAAAGAATACGGCGGCCCCAAAGGGAGACTGTGAGGGGCGGATAAGTCCTTTTTCCAGTGCTTCCTTGAGATAGGCGCACAGGGCGTTGTCCTTGTTTGGGGTCAACCTGTAGATGGAGTATGCCTTGGGTACGGCCCCCTTGAGTTGGATAGAGTGCAGGATGTGTTTCTCAGGGGGTAGCCCAGGTAACACTTCTTTAAAGATTTCTGGGTGACGGGCCACAATGTCGCAATCTTGCGGCGTGGAGGTGTCCTGGTGGTCCTTGAAGTGTATGATTTCATACTGGCAGGAGTCCCAGTCAATTGCTTTCAGGTTTTCCTTCTCATCTGAGGTCTCCGTGATGAGTACAAAGACGTGGTCTTGTAGGAGTTGGTCTACAGAGTCTGGGTAGATTTGGTGGTTGACACCTTCACGCTTGATGGTCAACACTGAGGTTGCCCAGTCCACGTGGGGGTTGTTTTTCTGTAACCAGTCTAGTCCCAGTACAATGTCAAACTTAGGGAAGTCAATGACAGGACCTTGGATGGTGGAGTGGAGGTTCTCTAGCATGACGGAGAAGGGAGCAGTTTCTTTTGTCACGGCAATGTGATGTTCATCAGCCAGGACCACGTTTTTAATCCGAGAAGGATTAGTGGCCAGCTTGAATTTATCCACAAAGCTGCTGTTGGCTAAAGTTTAATCTGTGCCTGAGTCCAAGAGAGCTGAGCCTGTGTAACTGCAAAAGCGGAAAGGATAAGACATCAATTTATTGGGATGTCTGGCAATGGTGTACAGTACCGGGTCTTCCAAGGGCACTTGGATCATTGGGCATTGGTCCACGTCCTCCAGTTGGTATCCATTGTTGGGCAAGTCAGGAGTTGCGTGGGGAGAGCTTGGCTTGCTTAGTGCTCTCCCCGGGATTTCTCCTCATCTTGGTTGCCTTGGGTGGCGGTGACACGGAAATGGGTACAATTTGACTGGCTGTTATTTCCATTCCCATTCCCATTCAAACCCGTGGGTTTGTGGTTGTTGTTGTTACTGTTGGCTCCAGGAGGTGGTTGCAAGGGGCGCCCACCTGAATGTGAGTCCTTGAGTCTCTCCTGTTTTCCTGTCTGTGCCTTGTGCAGAGCGTTGGACATTTGTTCTGCTTTCTCCGCTTCACGGTACAGGCTTTGTAGGTTGGTAACTTGGTCCAGGTTCACATGTCTCATTACGTGCAACTTGAGAGCGTCGTAGTACATGAGGTGTGTTGCTGGTGTGTCAAAGGCCATGTTGGATGGGGCACAGAGACAGAGTTCCTCGTAGGCGCGGGTAAGTTCTTTAACAGTGCCTGTCTGGGTCAGGTTCTTTACTTGGCGTATGATCATGAGCGCTGTATCCTTAAGCACAAATCTTGCCAAGAAGTCCTGTTTGAAGGTATCCCAGTTCTTGTCAGTGTGCTCTTTGTGCCACTTGTCACACCAGGTGCCAGCGTCATGGATCAGACAAATGGAAATCTCTGCAATCCAAAATTGCTGTGGGCATTCCATCTGAGCCAGCTTACTTTGGGCGGACTGAATCCATGCGGCAGCATTGTCATTGTTGGCCCCTGCAAAGGGCTCCAAGGCAGCGCTGCAAAGTCTTTGTGCTACGTAGGTGGGCATGGTGGTTTTTTCAGCTGGTTGCGGCATCAAGGAAGGTGCCTGTAAGAAACCTTGTGCAGACATGGCGTTGAAGGCAGGTAGCAGGATCACTGTGTTTTGGTAGAGGACGAAACCATCAGGTATCGCGGTACCAGGAGTATACAGAGTCCAGTCGGGTGGGAGACCAGACATGATTCTGTTGAGTATTTGTTGACCGCAGCGTGTGCGGGCAACAGGCAGAATTTTTCAAGATAAGGTAGGATGGAGAGCCTACCTGTGCTACCAATGTTGTAACTGTGCTGTTTTAGCAGAGTTACAAGGGGAAAAATATTTAGAGGATTGATAATAATCTTTATTGTGAGATAGTGATTATATAGCTATTGTGAATCAATGGATAGAAGGAACATGATTGGTGATCACACGGCTGGATGGAAGAGGGGGTGGCTTGATCCTGTTAATAAGTCAAGCGCCAAATGGAGGTATCCACCGTGAGGGATCATCATTTGTTCATGTTGATTTATTTGGTAATCCAAGTTGACTTCTGGGTCTGGCTTTGAGTGCCCAGGTAATCAAATTGCGGGTCACAAACCTGCTTGGTTGGAACCTTGCTGGCAGGTTGAGCCTGCAGTTTCAAAAAAAGCTTTTGCTCCTCAGTTAGAATCAACTGGTCAATTGATGTAGCACTGACGCCTTCAGTGCTCAGAGCATATCTCTGGTCAGTGAGATATCTCTGTAGTTTTGAGGCGCCACCAACAGTTGCCAGTTGGGTATCATTTAGATTAATGAGTGCATTGTTTACGGCCTCAGTTGTAGTTTGATCCTTTGTGGTTGGGATCACCTGGCAATGAAACCAGCGGATTAGTTGATATAGAGGATTGAAAGGCTTGGCACAGTCATGCCCAATAGTCAGGGCTTTAAACCGAGTGAACCCATATGTGGTAAGTCTAGTTGGACAGCCAATGTTATCACATTTGAAGTGATGTTGACAGATGGGCTTCTTCTTGTCATTGCAGCTGAAGCTGTAGCCCTTGTGGACAAAGCCAGCACCCCCTTTCTTTGTCACAATTGGATAGCTGACAGGGTATGTGGCAGGCACAGCAAAGGTGCCATTTTGGTTGCATACATTGTGGATTAAGTTAAGATCCCAGAGCTCAATTGGCTTATCTGCAGGAGCACCAGGCTCCTGTTCCTCTTCACCCTCAGGCTCTGGAGTGGGTTCAGAATTGCAATTGAAGTTGAACAACTTCTCTTGAGGGTCTGACAGGGAGTAAACAAAAGGAGAATGGGAAGGGGTTGGGCTTGTTTCCTCAGGCTTTGGTGAGGGCGTAGGTGTCTTGGGAGGAGCTTTACCCTTAGCAGGCTGCTTTTTAGGGTTAGTTTTGGCCTTTCTGGCCTTGGGAGGAGTGGTCTTGCCTTTGGAGGCCTTGGGTGCAGCTTTGTTGATGGACTTGGGAGGCATCTAAAAGTGAATTAGTATCAAAATATGAGCAATTTGGGTGTTGTTTTTAAAGAAAAAAATGAGAATGTTTTTAATATAAAAGTATCAATTTTTTTACATAGAATTGTAGAGAAGATCAAAAAATATATACTATCAAAATTTCAATGTTTTTTTTGAAAAAATCATTTTTTATTAGTAACGCAAGTAGGCAAAACTTTGAGTTTTGACTGAAAACTTGCTCTCAAGATGGCATTTTTGAAGTGACGTAATTGAGGTGCCGTAGCTCAAAAACATAGTGTTTTTGATCATTTTTTATATTAAATTAACATATTTACGGTGGAGCTACCTCAACTGGGCCAAAGAGTAAAGCTTGAATTTCTCAAAAACTAGCTTATACAACTGGGGTTAAAAAAGTACCCAGTTGTTTAGAGGAGATCAAAAAATATATATTTGCAAAGTTTCATATATTTTCTTACATTTTTATTAATATTGTTTTTGACGTGAAACTATACTTTTGAAAAGTGGAAAGCAAGAATTGTGGTGGGGGATTGATATAGCCTAGCCTGGCGCCATAGGTAATTTCCCCTTATTTTCCCCTATCCATTGTGCGCCTTGAATCAATTGGGTGATATGAAACTTGGTGGAATTTGAAGTGGCGTAAATCAAAATGGCATACTCACCCCCTTCCATATTAAAATCACTATTAAAATATTTTATTGATGAAACCCTTATCAATGTATCCATTTATAATAAAGTTATAAATTACATATAAGAAAACTGTTTTTTTACCCAGCAATGACAATCACTAGAAGGACTATCATAGTGGTGTCTATTTAGGTTGTTCTTATTATAAGTGTCTTAGATTAATACTATAGGAACATCTTCTGGCACTATACCACAGGCTTTATTTTAGTTTGGGTATAAGCTTAAGGTAAATGGCATAATTCAAAATGACGTAAAGTTGAGATGGCGTAAATATTCCCCACACTAAGTCTTTTCATATGTAAATAAAGTTAGCAAAATAAGATTTAATTAATCTGACTCAAAGTGACAGAATTGAGATAGTGTAAATTTGAGATACCACATTATAAAGGTATATGTAAATTTCAACTATTTTATTGTTTACTTTATTTTTTTGTGATTCAAAATCACTAACACAAAAAACACCATCTCAAATTAAATTTGAGATGGTGTTTTTTGAGATGGTGTTTTCAAAATGGCGTGTCCTACCGTCAAAAGGTTTATCCTGTATTAGGGATCCTTAACTGCCCCCTGTTTGCAATCACAGGCAAAACAAAAAATTGTATGGGCACCACTGAGAGAGCAGCATTTTTGAAAAATAAAAAGACTAAATGGTTACCACTCCCATCCTACAACACTGTCAGGGCCCAGAGTGCCCTGGACAGTCAGCTGGCCTCTTTAGAGGTGATTAAACATGCAGCTTGGAAATCCCCACAAAGCACTTTCCAGGGCAAAATACCACCTTTCAACTAACAAATGGCCCAGGATTTGAGAGGCACACAATCCTTGAATCCTGGCATCAAGCCTGTTAACAAATCTGGGCCATTTACCTATTGTGAAATGGCACATTGGGAGTGTGATTGTTCGATTGCGCAATTGGGCAATTGATTCATTGCAGGAGCTAAAAATAACTGTAGCAACTTGCCATGCTGCAAAATTCAAAGGGTTCATGTTATAGCAGCCAATGAGAGCTCACCCTCTTGGCCAAACGTGCAAATTCCAGGTAAAATTACAAATCCACCTCCAAATGATGCCATCAGTTCTCTGGTGGCACAAAAGGCCATAGAATCATCAGTAAGTAAAGCAGTGAGGGGGGAGAAGCCCTCCTCACTGTTGAAATCTTAATAAAGCGAGTTTATGCCTAGAAATTATTATCTTATTGCAGGAATTGTCTATTTTTGCTCAAATTTAATTATTCTCTTTGCATCTATTTGTGAATCCACTACTCAATACCAGCTTGCATACCCATATCCTCCTGGCCATACTCCTGTTGTCCTTGCCAAACCGCCCTGCGCCCTTGACCTGGAGTATTTTCATCCCCATCACCTGGATCTACCACCCGTAATGAAGGATATACCAACTGCTTCTCCTCTCCCTGACGCGCCTCCCGCCCAAGACTTCAGCAAACTGGGGTTTGTCTACATAACAGTATTGGGGCTGGCCAACCAAGTCGTGCCCCATACTGGGAGTTGGCGCCCCCTAGCTACTGCTCTGAACTACCTGGTCTGCATAACGCCTATTGTGTATATGGCCTTTCAGGCCCAGCCTGCCTCCCCTGTGGGAGTCCAGCCGGACTCTAGTATGGGCCGTGACAAACACACTAACCAATGAAGGGATCTATGAACTGTAGACATATGCCTCCAACTATGCAATAGGAGGAGTGCTTAGAATACAAACTTCAGAAAATGATTTCCTCCCTGTGGTGTATGAATCAAGAAATCTGTCTAAGGTTGAACAAAGATACCCATTACATGACAAGGAATTGATAGCTATCATACACTGTCTAATGAAATGGTGATGCTATCTGGAAGGTGCACAGATATTCAGTTCTAACCAACCATAAGGCATTGGTATTCTTTAAAACACAACAACATCTATCTAGAAATCAATCTTAATGAATGAGCTTTATTCAAAGGTACCCCATGATAATTGAATACAAACCAGGCAAAGAGATGGGACATTATTTTTCTTGTTATGCCTAGGCGCCAGATTGGTTATTTTATAACTTAATCACATTATTCATATTCAAATTATTCAGAAAGAGTAAAATACAATCAATCCCAAATATTTAATTGATCTTGGGCTTGGGTGATTTTTTAAAAAATAATTCATTGATTTTATAATTGAAAATTGCAACTTATAGTACTACTGAAAATATCTTAAGTGCTACTACAAACCAAAAATATTTATGATGAGTTGCATGGGAGAGTAATAGCAGCCCCAAAGCTATAAATGCTATTACCCTATCTTTGGCTCATCATAAATATTCTTAGTTTGTTTCAGAAAAAAAGGTTGTTGTTTTTGAAAGACTGATAACTCTATTTAAAATACACCCTCTAGTAAGCTGCCCTACTTCATGAACTTGCCCCAATACACTACTAGCATCTTCTGATATTTTTGTTTCTCTGATATCATCACGTGATTTCAAATGATAAAATATCTCAGAATATTCTGAGAAGCTTTCAAATGTTAAAGGTGAAGTATATAACTTCCCATCTTTCATCAAATATGAAAGATTAATGCGCAGATTTTTAACTTCAAGCTCTCTTTTTATAGGCCTAAATTTCCTTTCATAAATATAAAAAAATGCTTTTTGTGAAACAATTGAACCAGTTAAAGATGAATTGTATAATTCTTTTCTTCTTTCTTCTTTCTTCTTTCTCACAAATATTTTTTAGATCATTAATGTTGTTAATATAAAGTACATTTTCTTTTTCCTTTAAAATTTTTGATATTACACCAAAGTGACCATCAACAATGCTTTTTCCATGGCATTCAACAAAACGGTTATATTTTATGGAACCCTTAATATATTTTGGTGCCTCTTTAAATAAGTAATATAAAAATTCATATGATCTAAAATGATTTCCATTATCTGTCCATACTTTTATATTTTTTATTTTTTTAAATCTATCTAATTTAAGAAGACTAATTAGACATTCACCTGAAAATAAAGAATCATGTGATAATATTTGAGACAAAAAATCATGATATTCATATTTAATTTTATTGTTTTCTTTAAAAACTAATGCAAACCCTAATAATGAGATTGGTTTTTTTGAATAAAAACAATTATTGGTCTCAATTGGACCACCTCCAACCTTTAAGTTTTCTTTATAATCTATAACTACAACACAAGACTCATCATCTAGTTCATTAATATCTTTTTTATATTCACAATTTTGATGAACATAAAAGTCTTGGTGCTGATTAATAGTCTTTAAGTCATTGTCTATAGATTCTGGTAATGGTAAGTTTTTACTTTCACATTCTTCCTTCTTTTTTTCTAGTGAATTTTTTAAATTACAAATATTGCACATATCAGTTTGTTTTTTACTTTTTATTATATTTTTAGGGATTAATTTATAGTAAGTGGAAATTGAAACTGAAATTTCATTTTTTATTTTCATATTTTCATATATTTCTTTTTTTGTTTTAAGTAGAGAGTATTTAATTTCAGTTGAGTAATTACTCATCTCTTTTTCTATATCTTTATAAATTTTTTCAGGCACTTTTTTTGTAAACTGGCTTGTTTCAAAAGAATTTTCCAGCAATTTTTTAATTATTTTTTTAGTTATTTCTTTTTTTAATGAATAGTTATTATTTTTTTGGCTTTTTTTGTTCAAGCTTACATTTTTATTTTTATTTATTTTTCTTGAGTATTCAAACTCACTTTTGGTTATATTAAACCCCATATCATTAAGCTCTTTTAAAGAGTAACTGGAAGTAACCAGAGATCGCAAGGCTGGGAGATGTTTTTGGGGAGAAGATTTCATGAGATTCTTTAAGTTTTCAATGAACTCATTGCCTTTTTGATTTTGAATAGTTGGCAGGAACTGAGCTTTCCCAAATTCAGTTTGAGTAAGGAAGTGCTTGATGAAATTATCAAGATCATCACCAGCAATAAAGAGGAATGCCTTTTTTAACATTGCAATTCTCTCTCTTTTTGTTGAAGCTCCCAAGGAAAAAAAGGGTAGCATGGAAGAAGTAAATTTAACTGAGGACATGGTAGTATTTTGAATCTGTAATTAGGTCAAATCTTTGATGTGTGCCTTAATGATGGAGTAGTTATGATCAGAATGTGGTCTTTGAATTGGGTTATTTGGATTAGAAGCTTTGTGGTACTTTAGCTCTTATATACCAAGCTAAATGATACCATTCTGAAAGAAATGGTGTGATAGCTTTTATTATAGTTTGAACTTGAATTTATGTTTGCAGAAATTAATTAAATACCCAGTTTTCATGCACAAGTGATATATGTGAAGCAGCTAAGTATTATTATTACATCATATCCTCTTTGTAATCAATGCAAATCAATTAAAATGATGTATTCAGTTAATTGTAACTCTTCCGCATATTTTTAAATGATAAAATATTAAAGAATTCCATTTAAAGAATGCTCAATTTGAGGTTCGAAGCTCACTTGAACCTTAAAATCAATCTAAACGGTGATAAAAACATCCTAACTTCAAACTATCATAAAATCCTAGAGAATTGAGCTTTTTAAATAAAATAAAATGCAAAAATAAAGCTCTCAATCTTATCTTTAATTTCTTTAAATAAAAAACATCTGTTGTGTATTCAAAAAAGAGTATTTATTAGCTTTGAAGTGATCTACTTTATATCATTAGATATAATCATATAATAAAATCTGGATTATGCTCTTTTAAATTACTTTTGCTTTAATATTGAGCATAGTATACATATTAAAATTTTTACATCAATAGAAAGATAAGATTCTTAGCTTCATTTTGATAGTTTACAGTGTGAAAAAATATTAATTTTTTATTGAGTTATTAATGTTTTAAATATAAATTGTGTAATTAGTTACTTTTTCAAAATTGAACTGTGTTATGCTGCGACTTGAGCAGCATGTGCATTAGAAAATGGCCTAATCTCTAAAATAATGACCCAGATGCTTACTGCAGACGCCCTGTCAAGGCTATACCACAAGCACCTACTCTGAACTAACAGAGATGAACCCAATTGAACTGTTTTAATCATGGGGAATCTCCAAGAGGGATTCCCACCTGGTACACTAATGAACATCTAAGGGAAAGAACTTAAGAACAAACATATGTTCATAAATTTATAAACACTCTACACTGTATATTACCAAGCGGTGATATAGTGCCCTACATACTGTCAAGAAAAAAGATTGATATAATCCTTTACTACCACAGAGATTTGGGCCACACCCGTAGCAGGAACTTGTATGAATACCTCAAGAAACGCTAATGGTGACCCAACATGTTGCATGAAATCAAAGAAGTGCTCAAACAATGCAAATTATGTGAGAATTATGCACACTCTAAGGCACCCCCAATTCCGTGATGCCAGTATCAATCACCCAAACTTTCAAAGTGTGATCATTGGATATTTTGGGACCAATGCCTGGCAATAAAAAAGGCAAAAAGTACATCATAACAGCTATTGACTATGTGACCAGGTGACCTGTAGCACAAGCTACAAAGGAACACAAATGCAATGGTGTGAGACAATTTATTGGCAAAGAAATCATAGCCAAGTTTGGGAAACTTGAGCTCCTAATTACAGATAGAGGAACAGAACTCACTGCCATTAACAACAATGTCTACCTTACTAAAATAGAATAAAGCATTCAGTTGCCGGCCCTTATCACCCACAAGCAAATAAGAGAGTGTAAAGATTGAATGGTGCCCCTGTAGAGGCACTCAGTAAATTATTGGCCAGCGACCCATGACTCTGGGCTGATATGCTCTCTACAGCGTTAGTGGTATGTCAAACTTGAGTCAATTGAAATAGGGGCAAGAGCCTATATGAAATTATCTATGGACACAAGCCTGCCATTATTAGTACTAAGTTTGGACCCCAGTTACTCTACCTAAGAAAGTACCAGTTGATAACAACCCTGACTTACAAAATGCCAGAAAAGAGCAAGAGACCAAAGAAAAGGAAATATTAGAGAGAGAGAATCTACTTCAGCAGGATCAGATCAATTTAGAGACAGGATCTGGGTTGTCAACCATTATTTGCATAAGTTGGAACCAGGGCTAAGAGGACCAGGAGTTGTCATGGAAGTCAAACCCTCAATAATTACCTCATCAAAGTAATTAGTGCTGGCACTGGTTTGAAACATGTATACTATGACCAGCTCCACCTCTGTAAAGCAAGAAATGCCCAACACAATTCCTGACTATCTGTCCCCACCATCAAATTGGATCAATATTAAGCATGGATCTCAGATAATCTTATGAAAGTCCCAAAAGCTCTGATTTTTGATACCCCAGGGAGAGATGTTGCAACATCTACAATTACTCCCTCTTGAAGAAGTAATTCTACGAGCAATCCCTCAACTAATCATTAAGTCAGTGGAACTCTTATCAATTCCCATCTAATATGGGGATCAACCCTTTCAAATACTAAATGGAACACTACCTGGGCAAGCTCCATAACTACCATGACTTACATGGATAGTATGTGGCTTCTCATGATACAATATAATGCTCTATATCAATAAAGTAGTATTCTCTTCTCAATTTCCCCCTTTATCTTGCTTTATATACTTCTCATAAGTATATACTCAACAAAAGCAATATGGTGAAACAAGGGAGAGTGTTGCAACCAAGATAGATCCTTTGCCTGACAATGTATCACACAACATGCAGGGAGGGCTCAGTGAGCTGCCCTGTGATGGATCTAACATTGTGACCTCACTTGACACCATCAGCATGGAGGGAACTCTTAATGCCTATGACTTTCCCCACAGTATAAGATAGATCATCTTATTTTAACTCTCTTTTCTATCCTTTCTTTGACTGTTGTCTTCCCTAACTCCAAGTACAAAACTCTAAATAGTTCAGTTGTAATGCACCAATTAAATATCTCGAAAATTTTATTTTTCTTATTGAATTCTGATTGATCTCAAAATAGCAGTGGGACATGATTCTTAAAAGCAAGTTTTAACCAGAAATGGGAACCTCTAGTACGGTTACTTTTGGAAGGAGGAAGAAAAGTTTGGATAGCTACAATTGGAGGAAGCCATTGGGTTAGAAAATAGGATATGGAAGTCGCTTATAGCCATGGATTAATCAGGAATAGACGGCTAGTATCATCTGTGATGGGAAATAATAAGCATAACTTGACCTACTTGGGCGGAGGATGTCGCTGCAAGGTAACTTCCGCGGCTGGGGTAAACCCATGGCTCGGAATTGGTGGAACTCGGGATGGCATGCATCTAGTGGATGGAAAGTTCCTACTGAAACGCCAGTTCAACTACTAAACGGTGGGGATAGGCTAGATATTGTTAATTACTGGTATCTACTGCGCTGGGTTGGCAATTAATCACGGTACGGAGGTTTGAAGCTTAAAAAATAATATCTGCCGCAATGCTGACAAGTTTGGCTTCTGTCAGTACGGCGCCAGGATATCCATCACATCAAATATAAATGCTAATCTAAATATATATATTTGCATCAGTGCGATTAAAAAGGCTATACCCTTCAGGATAATGATGAAGGTTCTTGCTACAAGCTCATGGTTGTAGATTTTTGGAGGATGTTTGCTCTTGTAAGGGCTATTTCGAGCGGATTGGTTGAAAATATAAACTTATATGCTTTTATAATAGCTTTTTAAAAGGCTAATCCTTCCTTGGAATGGGGTGGATGGTTTAATTAGTAAGGTCATACATTTAAGAGTTTCTTGAATATCTTGATATGGTTCTTAAAACGATTCCAGGCTGCTTTTGTAAATGATTCTTAAGTTATTTCTTTGCGTGTTTTTTAGAATGTTTTTGAAATGTTTAGGATACATTTAAAATGGCCCTTGAAATGTTTCTTGGGCCGTTTCAGATATTTTTTTGGGGCTGCTTTTTAAATTGCTCTTTGAAATGTTATACGATGCGTTTTTGAAATGGGCTTTTGAAACTCTTTTAAAATGAGCTTTAGATTTTTTGGAGCGTTCCTTGAAGTTTTTTTAAATATTTTTAAAGGGTCTCTTGAAGCCTTTTAAAGTAGATTTATAAATAAGGGTCGGATGATTTCTGATTCTCTTAATTTAAAGCGATAGCTTTAAAATATTTTTTGGATGCCTTTTAAACTGGTTGTTGATTTTATGAAGCGTCTTAAAAATTGAAAGGGGTTTAAAGATATCTCAAAATGTTTCCTATGCGGTTTTTAATTTGCTTCTCAGGTTTTTGTCAAGCTTGTAAAATGCTATAAAGGAAAGCGCCTGTCATGAAAAAGGTGCACGCTAAAAAAGTTTATTCAAGGAGATAGTCGTTGTTGAAGCATTTCACAAAGGATATGCATTGCTGCTTAGCGCTGTTGTAGATGGCGGTGTGGGCAAACAAAATAAGAATGGGATTGGCAAGTGCGATGTTGGAAAGGCAAAGGGAAACGATGAGGCTGGTGTGCTTGAGATAGTCTCCTGTAAATGTGACAGCTTCAAATATAATCAGCATGCATGCCGGAGCAATCAAGATGAAGTATGTGGTTGAAATGGTCAGGGGGCGGATGGCAATGCGCGCACGGAGAAGGAGACTGGGAGGAGGTGCTTCACCGGCAAGACTACCCTGCTTCATCTCGACAAAGCAGCCATCACGGGGAGGAGCCTGGACTATGGCAAACATGATGCGGAGATAGCACGCAAGAGTCACGAGAAGAAAAACCAGCAGTGCAACTCCATTGAAGAATATCAGCAGCCGCGACCAATGCGACTTGTCGGAGTCAGGCGCGCAGTCAATCCCCGATGGCGACACCTTGAACTCATCAAACATCACACACCGCACAAGCAGCCCACTGTA
This sequence comes from Entomophthora muscae, assembly GCA_014839935.2. Taxonomy (NCBI): domain Eukaryota; kingdom Fungi; phylum Entomophthoromycota; class Entomophthoromycetes; order Entomophthorales; family Entomophthoraceae; genus Entomophthora; species Entomophthora muscae. The sequence continues at coordinate 93,637 of QTSX02000225.1, read as the reverse complement.
CATGCTGCCTGCCACCCCTAAGCCTAAATATAACTTTCGTCCGATACGCACAGCAAACACATGTGAGTACCGGAACACGCCAATCAATGCCACCAGCATCATGCTTAGGTACAGTCCAGCAAAGTCAACTGGTCCCTTGAAGCGACATATCGCCAGCATCACGTCCTCATCAAAATCATTCACAACCATCAGACAAGTCCCTATTGCCATGATGCACGCCAACATCATATCCACCACTGCCAACGCAATCGCTAAGTCCACCTCCAGCCTGCGCCGCACAATCCTCGCCGAAATCACCACCAGCACTACATTCATCACAACCGCAACCACCCCCAGCCCCACCAGACACCGTTCAGCCACCCGAAGCTCGCCCATTAAATTCCACTATCCACGTTCTCCACTTAAAAGCAAAACAATCTGCAATTCACGCACTTGTTGTTCCTACATTTATTTATCAGCTTATTTCCACCACTCAAGCTGCAGTGGCCCAAAAAATTTAACCGCCCACCAACATTCTAGAGTGAAACCCGAAATCAAATGGAACTTGCTATAAAAGGCATGAGCAGATACACCATAGATTTTTGCACAATCATAACTTATAGAAACCCAGAAATAAATAAAAAGGAAGGGGGGGATAAAAACATTTAGAAAACATTTAATGATACGCACTGCCCCTTTAAGGATACTTAAGCACATAAAATGGATATGCCCACCACCTCTTATTCAAACTTCCCTAGATTATAAAATTGAGGGTAGAGAATCTTTTCAACAGAAAATATGGCTGAGACTAGAGAAATACCCAAGTATATCCATGGCTGAGTTGTTCAAGCTAGGGAGATGGGGCTATCCTACAGAAAGATAGCTAAGCAGCCCAAGATTGGCAAAGAAGCAGCTCAAGACATTTTACCTCAGGTTCCAGGAAACCAACCAGTAAAAACTACCCAATATCAGCCATCCTAAGAAACTACTGCTCAAGATGGCTGGTCTGTTGTTAGAATAGCTTTGAAAAATCAGTTTATAACTGCCAGTCAAATTATAGAGGCTGTTGGGATTTTGGGATATTGACTAATTGTCATATTCAACCAATCAACACAGGCCAGCTGTCAATCACTCTTAGGAATGGTTTCAACAAAATAACCTGGACTGTGGAACCAATGGATCAACAACCAAATCATATCTTGGCTTCAACAAGTTCATGCATTGCAATTAATGGATGGAACAAGCAATTACTGCCCATTAATTAGTTCCCATCTGAAAGCACCTCAATATTCATCACATAATAATTAGTATTCTAAACTTTAATTATATCCTAAAACAGGAGGGCTGTTATATGGACTGTCATCTGCATTACGTCTAGAAGAGTCCACTGTGGACTGGGCTGCCAGGGCTAAACACTCTAAGATAAAAGGCTCTGAGCCTATTGTATTAGAGTGGCTCTGATTAGATACAGTATAGTGTAACAATCACCTTTGTCAACTAGTAGCCAGTCAGGCTAGCTAGCTCTGGAACGTGGCCCAGGTAGACAGCTACTCTGCTCAGGTTGAGGGATAATTGTACAGCGTCAGAAAGAATACTGAGCTGTGGAAGTTGTCAAGCAAGCTTCCTTCACAAACCACACACCCCCAAGGTTGGTCCCTGGCCGTGACGCCCTAAAGCCACTTCAGTCTCTTTATAATTTTGTGAGCTAATTCAGATAAAACGGGCAGCTGGGCCAACCTCAATATCAGTCATCTAATAAAGAGTTGACATTTTGAATCCTTTCCCTAGTTTGACTCTAATTAAGTGGAGAGCAAAAGATTATACTGTCGCCATACAGTATTAAACCCTATAGTAAAATATAGAGACAAAAACTTAGGAACCTATTTCCAGAAGTAAGAAGAAACCTCCCAAATCCTTTGAGCCTTGGGCCCTGTCAGACTTGGTACTTCTGATGACAATTAACATTCTGGACAGCAGGTTATGGCAAAGTCAAAGGTTCTCTGTACTTCCCTAATGTTAGAAGACTTGGGGGATCATCTAGTGGATGATGAAATACCACAGCCTGCAGCTTTCTGACAGAGTCCGTTAAAACAACTTGGATATCAATATCACAGAGGCCATTGCTTGCAGTAGACTGCTTGAACTGGGGTAAAATGCTTGTGTTGCAAAAGAACCGCTGATAAGTCTTGAAAATAAAGCCAACAAGTTGGCCTTTGCTCACAAGGATGTTAAATATCCCATATCAGTTTGAGAAAATATGGTTTGGTCTGATGGGGCTAAATTTTGGCTCTATGGATCTCAGAGATACCAGAATGTCCATTATGAAGCTGATAAAGCTTACAAGATTGAGTGCTTAAGCTCACAGGAAAAATAAATGCTAGGATATCATGTTTGGGGCTGTTTAACAGCCAGTACAGGAGGGGGAAACCAAATGATCAGTGAGAAGGTGAATGCAGATATTTACAGAGAAATAGTTGATTGGAATCTCCATACATCTATGAAGAATATGCTGAACCAGCCAATAATTTCTTTATGAAGGATAACACCCTATCTAAAAATTCAGACGAGCCTTAAAATACTTGGATGACAGATAAATTGTTTGTTTGGACTGCCTTCCCAAAGCCCAGAGTTGAATCCCAATGAACATCTTTGGGATGGTGTCACATCTAATTTTCCAAAAACCTTAAATCAATCCATTATAAAGATTAAGTTTGGGATATTAAAAAATGGGAATGAGTATCTATGGAAACTCTAAAGCACCTGGTTCAATCTATGTCCTATAGGCTAGTTTCTGTGATTGAAGCCAAAGGTTGGCCTATAGGAGTATTAATTTTATAGTATAATTGGGGTTGAAAGCTATTACTATTTTTTAATAAGAGTTTTATTTATAATATTATTTATTTATTTATCTCAATGTTTTTATATTTTGTGCTTGTCTAAAAAGCCATGTTGCATCTGCCCATGATTTTATTGCAAATTTTGGTATTTGATTTTTGGGTTGTCGCTCTAAAATACTGGTGGGTGGTTAAATTTTGGGCCAATGTACATCCCCTAAAGGCCTCATCCATCTGCAGTGACATATCCCAGCCAAGTAAAATCTTCTCAACCTCAAGCTTCCGTCCAAGCAGATCTTATTCGAAGAACCTTCTTCTCTTTCAATTCCCATTAGGTTCTACATCTTCATCAAAAATAAATGCAAAGTTAAAATTGTAAAGCTCAGCTCCTATCCAAACCAGCATCAACCCCAACTTTCAACCAGCTGGAAGAGCATATTCCATTCACAATGATATCATGAATTCTACCAATCACATCAATCCATCCCCTAAGACTAACTGTCCTAGCCAACCATCATAAACGCCTCTAGATAAGATCCTAATCACCCAAAATATATTTTAATCCAACCCAGGATTCACCTAAGCCCTTTTAGCTTCAATGGTGGATTGTTTCACAATATGAGCCCTATTGATTTAAGAAGTTCCTGCTAGCCTCTAATATAGATTCATTGGTTGGCTGGAAACTGGTATTGGCCCAAAAATGTTATCCCAGCTATTTTTATAACCTTCAGAGTTAATCCAACCTGGTATAATGTACATGGTTCTATGTGAAGAATAAAAAATGTGTCACTGTCATTCCAAACTTGGACTTTGAATCTTTAAGCTGTAATTTATTCCCGCTGCAGATGTTTAAATCCAACCTTCAATCTAGGAATTTGTAGCCCGCCCCATATCCTAAATTGACCTATAGATTAGAAATTGGCTTATAATGTTGAGGGGTTGAATGTACAACTGTTCCAAGTATTACCAAATAAGTTAACATCCAACCATTGCCCAATTCAGCATAAAATCAATTTCATAATAGATTGCCCAATTCTGCATAAAGCCAATTTCATAATGGATTGCCCAATTTGGCATCAAACCAATATCCCATGTGAATTGTCCATCTATTCGCCTATTCCTGATATGAGCCACCTGCCTTATTGCCCATCCAGTGGTCCAAATTGTGTACTTGCCACAATCTACTAGGATATAAAGCCTAAACCATCACTTTAATAAAAATTTTCTTCTTCTCCAAACCAATCTTTGAAGCTTTCCTTAATTTTCTTCCTCATCAATAGGTTAACAGAAGATGTATTATATTGTTAAGATACTTTAAAATTCAAATAAATCTAAACCAGTGGATCAAGTCCATAGGTTGGGGTTACTTCAAGCTTGTATAAGCATCTAATCTGTAAGCTAATGCTTCCAATTACGTCTGAACCGTGAAAAATAATTTAAACCAAGTAGAGTTTCAGATATTCCAATTTTTCAGCCAAATAAAAACCTATCCAGATCATCTACCCAGAATAAGTGGAGATGAAATTCACACCCAAAACCCAATGTAGCGTCTTTATGTAAGCGCTGAGACCCAGATAAATTACTAGCCCAGGAGGGTTACCATGCTCCCATTTCCATTTCCATGTTTGATGAAACTAAATGATTGAGTTCCTGTAACACTGAAAACTGACACAGGCTGTGGCCAGCTCATAGGAAGATTCTAGATCTACTAACAAAATAATTTGCATACACATAGGCTCAATTATTCCCAAGTAATCAGTTTGGGACCAGAAAGCTTGAGTATGAAAGGCTAGAAAAGCACCAATTTATACCCAAATCAACTACAGAAAACATGGTATACTTTTGTTGTAGATTGGATCATATGCAATTGATGATAGGAAATCAATAGATAGTTCTGAAATAAAAGAAAACCCCTGTTCACAATTGCAGTTATTTCAGATCAAGAAGATTTAGTGAATTGATCAATTACTAATGTAAAAGCACTCTGGCCAATCCATTAATTTAACTACAGATCAGGTTTGGGAACAAGCAGCTATTACTAAAATTGGTAGCTACACAGTAATTATCCCTCATAGATATTGTGCATCCCCTTTTGACATTGAATCATATAGATTTTCCCATATGACAAGAAAGTAGATGCAGGTCCCACTTCCATTTCCAGTCAGTTAAGACATATTCCCATCAATGGTACAGGTACTAATAGTACCTCTGCATTCATTTTGCAGCTAAAGATGTATATAACTCCCCTCCTTTTCTAATACAGATATAATTTCACACTTACCCATTTGATATATTTTTGATTAATATTAATTGTTGCCTCCACTTAATAATTAAAGACTTAAGGCCATCTTATCAGTGGTAATCCATTGTAAATAACACCTTTACTGTTCATGTTAAGCCAGTAACCTACCAAGATGTACTCAGGAGGACTAGAAGAGCTGAATTTGCAACAAGTTTATATCTGCAATATGAAATCAACTTGCATGGTAGAAACTGTATCAGGTGGACTTTAGGCTTGGATAAAGAAAATAAAGGGAGATTCTAACTGTAGGATTAGGTTTTTACCAAGCCTGTGATTAATCTTCAGGGATAAAAATGCATTACCTGAGGCCCTGGAAATGCAGAATCTGTAGGAGTCTTATCTAAGCAACACTATGAAGGGTGATCCAAATTAGGGAAACACCTGATAAAAGCTAGAAAGTTAAGCTTATTCCTATTGGGAAGCAGATTTAGAATTTTATCATGTTTTGAAGAGCCACATACCATTAGGTAACTGGATGGTCATTTTTTGCCAGATTATTGGAAGCATAGATTGCTGTGAAAATTTGCAGCTTATAGAGAAAATATAAGCATACTAAGAAATTATCATATCACAAAACTGAAAAAGGTAATGGAAGGTCATCACATTCAAGATTCAAACCTGATCCAGGAAAAATTGATATATAATCATCTCATTCACATCAAATGCCCTTCTAGATTGGTCTGTAGGGCTTATAACTACAGAAAAGCTTGGCATGGACACATTTAAAGGGATAACCACAGGAATATAACTTGACCGTGTACTCAGAATCTTATTTGAAAGTGACTTCTATAGGGACCAAAATAAAGAGAGGCTAACTTAAAATCTTGATCACCAACCTAATGTTGATAATGTAGCACCTGGTAACCTAGATGTATTTCTGGTAGGGGCCTACAGGGAGTTTTTAGAGTAAGCTATAAGATTTTGGGTTTTTAGGCAGTCAGATAGACACAAAATCCTTTTATAGCTTGAAATATTGCCTTGAGGGTCACCTGTCAGTTTTTACCACAGCACTATCAAGTGACTAATTTCAACAGTGTTACATATTGATCTACATATACTCTGTGACACTTGAAGAAGATTGAGAAAAGTTCCTCCTATGTGATATCCTTATCATTTTTGTACTTATTTAATACATGGGATAGGCAACACTACCCTGGAATATCTCTGAGATCTAAAAGAGGGACAATTAGAACACTGTCCTTGAATTCCCTCTCAACTTAACTATAACACCATCTGAGCAGCAAATCTAGCAGAAATTTGTCAATGCCTATAGATCATGAATGATTGGGGCTGGTGTAGAGGATCCAGGACCATCTAATCAGACTTATCATACTTGTTTTTGTTGAGACTCTTACTGCTGAACCCCTCTTGTAACAAATATTTGGTGAGTTTTGTCTCTAGAGAGACAATTTTCTAATTTAAACCCTTATTTTCCTCCTGCCATATTGTCATTATTTCCACACTTTTTCTTCCCAGAGGTTGAGTCCTTTGATTCCTCTATTTACCGCATTCATCATTTGTTGAAAATCTGTTTGAACCCTAACAACAAGTTCCACAAGTCCCAAGTATAGACTTGATTTCCTTGAGCAGGTGTTCCTTCCTTAGCAAAATACTACAAATAAAGTTCCTCAAAAGCAGACTTAACTCCAACTAATGACTCCTTTGGAAACCTCTTGGTCACCTCAAGGTTCTCCTGGGCATCCTCCAGGGATCTTTTGGGAACCTCTTTACAAGTAGAAGAAGTTTCTACTCTAAGAACTCCAAAATTTGCCTTTTCAAATAACAACTGTGAAAACATAAATGGAAAATTAAGATGAGGGGAAAGCATCAGATTTTGACTTGAATATATTTATTTAATGTTTATCTGTTATCACTTATATACCATGCAGGACATATTTGGATGAAATCCCTCTGGTTCAGGAATAACCTCTGGATTCCTATCAAATGAGTTATGACATCACAGCCTCCTTCAATTAAGATCATTATCCAATAGATCTTTTCATCTTAACCTATGAGAATGTGCCTACTACATTCCAGAATCACCTGATTCCTTCCATTAAAATGTATTGTTTTGTCTTGAATCATTCCAAGCTTCCAGCGCCAAAACCAGGTAAAACCTACATATTCTTGATCAAATCTGTTATTGTTCCAACTGGGAACCAGCTGATCAATCCTTAATACCAAGGCACCATTTTCTATTAAGATGTTGCCTTTCTTTTAATCAATTCCTTATCAATTATATTAATTAGCCTTCAAGGTTAATTAATTTGTTACAAAGACACCAAGTATTTACTTGACACAGTTATCATGTTCTGAGGCGCAGCACAGACACACAACAGGGAAGCCTAACTGTGGTGATCCACATGGGTGTTGTTTTGCAGGCAAGAGTTGATTTGGCTTCAAATAAAGACAATATGATGAAGAGTGACAATTTGTGGTTAGCTGATGACGCTGTAAGCTAGTAGGTAACATGGGACTACTAGGGTAAGTAAGGCCTGGCTGGTAGGTAACATAGGACTATCAGAGGCAGATGTTGCCTCCACCCAGTAGAAAGAATTGGCTACTTTGGGCTATAGTGCTTCACCTCGCAGGGAACTGTGGCTACAGAAGGTGAATACTGAGATAGCAAGCAGGGAACTTTGTCTGTCTGAGAGGGAGTAGGTTTTGGACCCCTGGCGGGTAACGTGGGCTGCCAGGGAAGGGAAGAGCTTTGAGGGCTCTACGTACCCTAATACGCTTACAGGAGGTCTGTGAGCAAGCATCCTACCTAACAGACTGGTAGGATGTCCTTGTTTATGCCCCTATGGGAGCTTTGGGGGAACCCAAAGTGAGCATTGGAGGGCATAGATTTGCTCAGAGGTGTCACCAAGGCGGTTTGCTTGGGGAAGCAAGCTGCAGAACTTGGTGTGATCAGGCCTCTGGGAAGTAGAGCTGATTACTTTGCGACTGAAAGCCCAGATTTAATCACCTGGGTAAGTAAAAACAACACATATATATTGATCTATGGTTGAATGGCCTAAGTGGATTGCCACTTTCAAGGGCCCAGTCAAACGCCAGTTCAATGTAGACTCATGCCTGGGTCTACAAGTTCTGGCAATGGGGGCTGAGATAAAGAACTGAGGTGGTTCACGGAATTAGCAGAGAAAACTAGCAAGAGTGACTGTTTGGTCACAGTGAAGGCCAGTTTATGAGCTGTCAATTCATATTGAATGGAATGGACCAATATGGTTCAGTGTGTTAAAGGAACAAATGAGGTTCCTAGTGAGGATTTGGTGAGGAACTGGTTAAGGATAAGCAGAAGGACAAGAAGACATGATGAAGGACTAGCAGATCATGGTGTAGGATGGCCAAAGGATCAGAAGTTGGTGCTGAAGAACTGAAGAGCTGAGAGGATGACCTAGATGGACTGGATGCAGAGGCTGGAAGAGCTGGTTTAGTGACTTTTGAGAAGAAATTTGGATATAAAGAAGCAGTTAAAGAATAATTAAATACTTTATGATTATGATTAAAAAAGGATTGAAAATCAATTAAGTAGAAAGAAAGAGAAGGAAAAATAACCTATAGTTTGTTAGAACTATATGTTATTTTTAGAAAAGGGATTGAAGAGGAAATGGACCAGAAAGAAGCTGGAAGAAGAACAGAGAAACTGTGAGGGCAAAAGAGCAAATTTTGCCGAGAACAACTAGGTGAGGCAAAAGGACAAGCAGCAAGCAGGTTTAAAGTTGCAAAACGTTGAGAAAACACAGAGAGACACAGAGAAAAGTTGTAAAATCAAGGGGTTGAAATTTGCCTAAGTAAAACATATGTGGAAGCGCTCAAGATTTGCTGGGGAAACGTGATGGGAATCACAGCAAAACTGTTCAAAACACGAGCAGTTGTTTACCCAGAGCAAGACAGCCTCAGGTTTGAACCAGGGTCAAGAGCAAGTCATCTGGGGAAAACTTTTTGGCAAAACCATTGAATTGAGGCGTGTGATTGGCTGCAAGCCAGAGTCTATTTGATCAATGTTTTAAGGGCTTTAACTTAAGAGTTAAAGCCTAAAAAATGAGGAGCAGAGGCAGAAAATTCAGGGCTTTCATTGGCTGAAGTAAGTTTTAAAGTTTAATATATTGTAGAAGGAGAAAAACCGGATAGTTTAAGCTTTGAAAAACCAGAGTTCTAAGAGAGGATTTTGGTCTGAAACAAGGGGCTATAAAAGGGAGAGCTATCTGAGACTCTTCAGGGACTGGGAAAAAGTGGATTAAAAAGACCACAAAAGCTACATAAGGAGCCAAAGACCAAGAGTAGGAAGCTAGAGCTAGAACAGACCACAGGAGCCCAAGATCAGAACACAGAAGCCCAAGACCAAGGTGCAGGAGCCCAAGATCACAGAGCAGGAGCCAAAGACCAAGTACAAGGAGTCCAAGAGATTGTTAAAGGACTCCAAGTACTGGCAAAAACCCTCATTATTCCCTATCCCAAGGCCATATATCAGGAGGTTTCTAAGGGAATCTTTCTTCTGACTGTGAATAAAATGCCTATTACAACCCCTATCCAAATTTCCTGTGATAAAAGAATATAAGTTCTATGAGTCAATTACCCCACATTTTTATATCCTAGCCCAGGGGACAAGGAATCATATTGCCTAGGGTGCAGAAAGTTTGCCTCTAGTAAGTCTGCCCAAGAGGAGTGGGAAAAGATGACTAGGAATCTTGAAATGACAGATAGAGGAAGGGAGTTTATTAGAGGAGAGTTTGCTAGACTATTACAGGATTGATATTGGCCTACAGAAGGGCTGGCGCCTGCTGAAGTACAAGTGTATGATGGAGATGCTTGCCTAGTGATTGGTAAGGTACTGGAAGAGTTTGCTCTTATGCAGGCCAAGTATAAGCTCCTAACCAACCATTCACCACTGTTGGAGAATGAAAACTCCTCCAAGCCGGTCCCTGGCTATGAACCAGGACACACTCTGGGGTCTGGTGACCAGGAAGTCCACACTAACCTTAGGATTGGATTTGTACTAAGTCTTGGTTAGAACGGCAGAGAAGGCTATGTAATTACCTTGTGGCCCTGATTGAATAATATCTGCTAGACGTGGCTAGAGAGGGGCCAAATTACGTGAAGACACAAAGACAAAAATAAAATAGAAACCTAAATTTTATTGATAAAATTGAAATGTAATATATACTGTGTAGCTTTACCACAAAACAGTAAATGTACGGTAGGATCACTTGCCACAATCATGAGCGGGGCAAGTGAGTTGCACAGAATCAGGAAACTTAACAATTGAATTTCCCAATTTGGAGCCAGACTCATTTTGAAGAGTGAAAGCAAAAGAGAGAGATTTGTCCTCAAAATAACCCATCAAAGGCAAAATCAAAACATGGTGAATGGCAGCATTCACAACATTGCCCCCCTCTAGATTGGCCTTAGGGGGGTGGTACTTGTGGAGGAACTTGGCATGCACTCAGGAAAAATGACAACCACTAGAGAGGAGCTTCACAGTATACTCTGATCCTTGTTTGAAGGTCACTTCTAGAGGCCCTACCCACAACATATCTAGATTGTGAGCGCGTTCTCTTACTCTATACTGATAGTAGAGAACATGATCTCTAATGTTGAACTCAGTCAAAGGAGAAAATCCATCATTGTCAGGAGAGAGCTTGAGCATCTTGGTCTTATATGCAGAAGTGTAAGCAGTAGCCTGTATATCAATGATGCTGTTGACTAAATTTTTGATATGGGCATCTGGATTCATAGCCTCATCAGAGGAGAGTAGAAGCCCCTCAAAAGTAAAGGGGAGGTGGCCTCCTGTCCATAAAACATAGAAAGGGGGGAATACCCAGAGATACAATTCTTGATCAGGCAATAAGCAAAGAGAGCAGCGGTTAAGTATAGATCCCAGTTTGCAGCATTGGAGTAAGTGAGTTTCCTCATGATAGAAACCAGAGTTGAATTGGCGCGCTCAACTGACCCATTGGTGGAAGGATTATAGGGGGCAGATAAGGACTGGTGAGTCCCCAAGGCTTCAAAAACAGAGGTTACTAACTTGCCATTGAAGTTAGTCCCATTGTCAGATAACAACACTTGTGGACAGCCATGGCAGAAGAATACATATTGCAACAGAAAGGTGGTGGTTGTCTTAGCAGTGATGTCTTTAGTAGGGCAAGCTTCTACCCACTTGCTGAAATGATCAACAGCAATTAAGATGAAGCAGCAACCTGAGAAAGAGCAGGGGAGAGACCCTACAACTTCAATGCTGACAGGTTAAAAGGCGTGTTGAGGGGGGACAAGCTTGAACTCGTGAGAGGCAGCTTGAGGTTGCTGGAGCTGGCAGCCGTGGTAACTAGCAATGACGTCTGGAACTAGCAGGCTGAGGTTCTATCATTAATAGTTTTTCTGGAGCCAGTCATGGGTCTTGGCAATGCCTCCATATACAGTCTCCTTATGAGCTTGGAGCACCAGCTAAAGGAAGACTAGGTTGTACATAAGGCAGGTATTATTTTTACACCTTTTTGAAGAGCTGTTTATTTTAAATGAGAGTTTTCAGATAGCTTAGATAGGGCAGTTCAAACTTCTTCTGTCTTGCTTTCCCAAGGGGAAGAATATCCAATTAGTTCATACAGTCAATCAGTCTCAGTAGGGTGTAGAGCAAGGATGGGCATTCTGGACAACCCATCAGCGTTTTGGTGTTGGATCCCGGGACAATGTAGTACTGTAAAATTGTAGCCTTGAAGGTTGAAGGCCCATATAGCTATTTGTCCCTCTGGTTCTTTAAGCTGTTGTAGCCACTTAAGCAAGGCGTGGTCAGTGACCACAGTGAAATGGGTACCATACACGTAATGTCAGAATTGTTTGACTGCATGCAGTATGTAGAGGCACTCTTTCTCTGTGATGCTGCAGTTCTTCTTGTGCTTGGTGAGGACATGAGAAGTATAAGCCACAGGGTGATCCACCCCTTTATCATCTAGTTGAGCCAAGATAGCCCCAATAGCCAGGTTGCTAGCATCAATGTAAAGGATAAATTCTTTGTTGTAGTCAGGATACACCAGGATGGGAGCCTCTTTGAGTTTTTGCTTAAGGGTCTCAAAGGCCTCTTGCTGACTAGCGGCACATTTGAAAGGGACATTATGTAACAGTTAGACCAAGGGTTTACTAGTGTTGACAAATTAAGGGATGAACTTTCTGTAGCAACCCATCATGCCCAGAAAGACTTGTACTTTCTATAGGTTGGTGGGTGGAAGAATTTTTTTAATGGCCTCAACTTTCTTGGTCATTGGGCAAATTCCAGTCTGAGTTACCACATGGCCCAAGAATTCAAGATGTTCCTTTAATAAAGCACAGTTAGATGGTTTAAATTTAAGGCCAACCTTTCAAAAATTTACAAACACTTCTTTGAGGAGAGCCAGGTGATCTGTAAAGATAGCTCTGAAGACTGTTATATCATACAGATACACTAAGACACATGAAAGTTTCAAATCACAAAAAATGGAGTCCCTTGCTTGTTGGAAGGTAGCCAGGGCATTGCAGAGTCCTTGCAGCATATATGTACGCTCAAACAGTCCCTCTGAGGTGACAAGTATTGCCTTTTGTCTATCCTCAGGGGAGAGGTCAACTTTCCAGTACCCAGATGCTAAATCCATAGTGGAGAAAAACTTAGAGCCTCCAAGGCAGCAAAGAGCATCATTAATACACAGCAAAGGGTAGGAATCCTTCTTGGTTAAGGAGTTCAACTGTCAATAATCCATCACAATGTGGTGACCTCCATCCTTCTTCTTCAGTATGAGCAAAGGGGAGGCCCATGGACTTTGGGAAGGAGCAAGTAGCCCAGCGTCTAATAGTTTTTTGAGCTCCTTAGATACCTGAGCGTCCTCTACTCAACTGCAGCAGTAAGGTTTAGCTTGAAAGAGATCATCACCAGTATCAATCTGGTGAATAACTCCTCTGGATAGACCATAATCAGTGCTATCTTTAGCAAAGATATCTGAAAACTGATCTAGTAGATCAAGCACCTCCTTCTGTTGGACCAGGGATAGTTGCGGGAAATCTTGTGCAGTAAACAAATATATGACCTGTGACTTGTCTTCAGGTAAAATAAAGTCTTGGAAAGTACCAAATGAATGTAGCAATATGACATAAGGAGCATTCAGCAACTTGCCATATCCAACAGCCTGTCCTCTAGACACATATATGGGGAGAGCAGTCAAGTTGGCTACCAGCAGTTGAACAGGATCTTTATGAGAGACGTCTAAGATCCCTGAGCAGAGATAGGGCTTGTTGCATCCTAGCAAGGGAGGAGAGTACAGCTCCAGGAACATGCACTCAGGTAACTAATATGATATATGAGAGTCTATGATAGCTTGAGATCCAGGGGGAATAGTCACAGAGGAAGTGTCCAGGAGAAGAATCCCTTCAGATGCAGGGAAAGCCATAGGAGGACACTTCATGTTAGATGAGTGGGTGCGGTATTTTAGAGTGAAGACACCAGTAGGATATTCTAAGGTACACATCTTGATGCGCTTTCCAGGAACTTTGAAAGGCTCCTCAAAGATTAAAGGAACTTCATATCCTAAAATGGAGAGACATCAATCTTTTAAGTTGATGATCCCATTGTACTCCCTAAAGAATTGGGTACCAACTAGAAGGTTGTAACTCACATTCCCCAGGACAACGGCAGGCGCAGCTAGGAGTAGCTTGCCAAACTGCATAGTAAGAGCAGAATAGGTCCCTATAGTGAAAGTCATGGATAGCCCAGATTTACCATAAGACTGGTGATAGTTAAGGTTGGGGGCAGGTTTGAGCTTCTTGAAAAGCTTTGAGGAGACAACATTATCAGGAGATCCTGTGTCCAAGACGGCTTTGATTTTCACATTTTAGATGGATATCTCTACAAAAGTGATAGTAAAACCAAAGGGTGGGGGGACAGCCAGGATGTCCTGGGCTTCTGCTAGCTCTTTGTCCCACTTTTTTATCATGCATCTCAAGGCTGGAAACTCCTTATAGACAGTCTGGAGAGGAAGCAAGACTAAAACATTCTTGAATACAGCGTCACCTACTTCAGCTGCTTTTTTGGAAGATTCCATAAGTACAGGAGACCTCTTAGCTTGAGTGAGGTATGAATGAGAGACAACCTCCTTGGCTTCTGGCAAAGGCTTGGCAATTATTGTAGTTTTCCAGATTGTAACTTGTAAGGGACTGCAATAGTCTTACAAACTGAAAGCACTGAATATCCATAGGCGTCAGGATCATCAACATCTGAATTGTCCATGTCAGAGATGTTGTGAAGCACTAGCAGGATGTGAAGAGCCTCAGTGTCAGCAGGCTTGGAGTCAGCTATAGAGGGGGGATTGGAGAAGACTGGGAAGGATTGTCAACCAAGAGTGTCTCCGCCTCTAGGTTGATTGTTCTTTTCCAACATGTTCTTTGCAATCATCTCCTTCAACCCAAAAATTGGTACAGACTCAAGAGTAGTGACCTATCTGGCCGCAGTTATGGCAACCTTGGCATCTAGGAGGATTCTGGGAGTTTATAGTGAGGATGCAAGGGCTACAGGAAGAAGAACCAGAATTGGAAGCAGCTCAATTCTCCTGCACAACTGCCCCATAGTGGGTAAGGTGCATATACTGCAACAGTGGCTTTATACTCTTAATAGAGAAAATCATGGACAAGTGAGCCTTAAAGTGGAGACACAGGAGTTGATTCACCTTGAGGGCTTGAGCGGAAGCCATTTACGCTTCATGTGCTGTCAACTGTCTGCTAGTTACCAATTGCTGTCCTTCCATGTAGAATCTGTCTGCAAATTCAGCCAGAGTCTCCTTGGGTTTGAAGGGAATGTGCATAAAAGCATCTTTTTTCACTTCCAAAATAACTTTGCCATCAAACTCATTGATCAGAAGCTGTTTCATCTCTTCCCAAGTCTCAATGATGGGCAGTTCTGGTACTTTCTCCTCCTGACAGGTTGATTGCAGGCAGGTTAGAATGTGCTCCTTCTTAACCTTGTCAGAGGCTCTATGTATGGCAGTTTTGTAGATAGTCAGGTATGCTGAAATGGTGGATGTCTTTTGGTCAAAGACTTGGTTGAAGGTAGGTTTAAAGTTTACTTTGGGAGTTGGGCCACCATTTTTGCTATCACGTGCATTTATAATTGTGGAGAATTCAGCTTCAGATTTGGAGGGAAGCTGTCTAGCCCACAGCTGGCAAACACTCTCTTCAAGAGTAGTCAAGGTTGCAGAAATGTGGGCACCCATATCATTGGCTAGGGTGATCTGTTGCTCAGTAATGTTCAGGCAATGACCATGTGTGGTTCCTACAGTAGAAATCTCAGCCAGCCGGGAGGTCAGAGAAGGTCCCACTGAGAGGCAAGTGGCCAACCTGTCAAAAATTGGATCAATTAACTCACTTGTTTCTTGGACGTCCTTGTCTAGGCTGGAGTGATCCTGTTTCAGAGGGTCTGTTTGATTGACTAGAGCAATTAACTCTATAGAACATTGTATTTGGGGGGTTCCTGGCAGTCCTGGGCAGCAGCCATCTTCATTAAAACCTCAGATGGACTAGCAGCAGTTGCCAAAATCTTGTATAGAGCAGCAACTTCTTGCTGTAGCTCAGCAACTTGGGTTGTCAAGGCAAGCACCTAAGGGTCCGGCTGTGGCAACTCTACAGGGCATTCCTAACTGTGTGTGGGTGCACGTTGCTCTCAAATGGCGTCCCATAGTTGCTGTTTTCTGTCCATCAGATTGCTGGATGGGAGAGAAGGGAGGACATCTTTCTTGGGTGTGGACAAGTCATATACTTGAGCCTGAAGCTTGACAATGACAGCAACGGTGGCAACCCTTTCCTGATCAAACTCTTCACTGAGCTTGCAGAGGCCTCTAGCAGCAAATTCTGCTACTTGTTATAATTGATCAAAGGAATAAGCACTGAACACATTGAGCTGCTGCACAAATTGTTCAAAATTGGTGAGGTAGGTGTTCAAGGTGGAATCTACTTGGGTTCTCCAGGGTTGTTCTAACTGGTGAAACTCATGTAGTTGCTCCCTGAGGTATTTGGGGATAGACTGACACATTTTTTCAATGGAATTAACCAAGCAGGTTTGGGAAGTAATAAAGTTGCGTTGATTATCAGATACCAAGGAAAACAGGGAGTAGATCCACTGTTGGTAGGCAGCAAACTGATCCCATTGGTTTGTGACAGCTTCTTGTAGGGACAAAATCTCCTGAACGTGGAGTCCTAGCACCATTTGATGGTGGGCTAAGACAGGTTGTACAAAGGATGACAATAGGTGTTCAGGGCAACTGCCATAATTAACTCATTCCACAAGTTGACTTACTGAATGTTGATAATTTGTTGACATTCAGTAAGTTGACATTATTTTGGTATTTATCTGCCGGAATTGGGCATTTCCAAAACTAAGCTAATTTTTCATAGTGAATTATTAAGTCAGAATTGCAAAATTAAAAAGGAACAGACATAATGTCAACACCATTTAAACAAAGGCTTAATTTTAAGCCAAAAAACTAATATAATTTACTATGAAAATGTAAGTTTCTTTGTACTTTTACATTAAGGTCAACTACAGTAAGTAATATCCGGATGTTGACCCCAAATAAGAATCCATAAATTTCTTAATAAAATACACAATATTCTAAAAATAACTACTTTTTATATTTTATACTACTGTTTTTATTAAATATATATTAAGATAAGAATCAAACAAAGACATATACCAACTTTCAGAGCATTCTTTGTATTATTTAGATATTTACTGTTATTTTAAACTCACTGGATAAACTATAGCTTATTTCTGGAAGTCCACTTAAGCCAACACACATATGTTAAAACTAGAATTTATACATGTAATTATAATGTCAACTTTGTGTCAAATTGACGTATTGCCTAAATTTCAACAAAGGGGTTTGGCTAAGCAAACAAAGTGACATAATTCAAGCGAGATTTAATAGGAGAGTTGCTATAAAAGAACACTGACTGCCTGAATGTCAACACCTTCACATATTTATTAGTAAAACACTGCCGCTTAACAAAAAACACAAAAACAATGGTATGGTAATTCAAGCCAAAGTACCCAGGGCTGTACTTCAGACTTCCCTCTACAATCCCTATTATTTAGTTTTCATAAGTTACATATGCAAATTTTTAAATTTTTTAAATTTAAAAATAATTAATTTTGGCCTTAAAAAACCAACTCCAGAAAATATTAACCAAGCTTTATAAGTGATTTACATAGTGTTTTTCCACTTTAATGCTGACTGTCAGTATGTTGACGTCAAAATTAAAGCGTTTTTTATGCTGACAAACTAAATTAAATATTTTTGACTACTGTGACTACCAGAATGTTGACTTTTTATTTAAACATGGGTTTTTTCTATTCTTTAATAATAAACTAGCTCTAAAATTACTTTTTATACTTCTATAAACTATTTACTTAATAATAAAATTTAAAACAAGTGATTATTATTTAATATTATTCATGTCTCACATGATTATTTTTACTTTATGAACTCTACTCTAATTAATGTAGGACAAATCTTCCAAGAAGCCACAAAATAACCCCAAGTCAACCAAGAAAGTACCCAAAGCCTCTGGAAAGGCCCAAAGTCCCTACCCTAACAAAAAATCAGCCAAAGAGCCCTCAACAAAACAAGACAAAGGAGAAGATCCCAGACCCTGAAAGCAAAGAGCCCTCCCCTGCCCCCTCCTCTTCTCCAAGCTGGTACCAATCAGAAGGAGATGAGGTTCCACTAAACAAACAAGGAAGAAAGAAGATACCCAAGAGTCCAGAACCCCAGCCAATCCCAGATGAATCAAGATCAAAGGAATCAAGTCCCAAGGAATCAAGCTCATCCCAGTCCAGAAAGCGCAAGAATCCAACTCCAGATAATTCCCCTCCACCGCCCAACAAATCTGCACCTCCATCCTCCTCCTCAAGTATCAATAAAGAAGATCCTGATGATTA
The DNA here is from genome assembly GCA_014839935.2 of Entomophthora muscae. Taxonomy (NCBI): domain Eukaryota; kingdom Fungi; phylum Entomophthoromycota; class Entomophthoromycetes; order Entomophthorales; family Entomophthoraceae; genus Entomophthora; species Entomophthora muscae. The sequence continues at coordinate 75,573 of QTSX02000225.1, read as the reverse complement.
CCTATCTGACTATCATCAAGCACCAATTGGCCCATGGGATCCCCTAAAGGTTCATAATATATGTAACATCAAAGGAGAGTTTAAGCTCCCAAAGAAGTTCCCTCGGTTTTTCCCTCTAGTGTCTGTCAAAGGAGGTGCAAGTTTAGTATGTGATGACTATGTTTTCAATTGCAACAATCAGAAGAGAGCAGGAAAAAGCAAGCATTATGTATGTGAAGATAGAAGCTGTGCTGCCAGAATTAATACAGAAGGATGGGATAAAGTCACTAGTGAAAAAGGAGAGCACACATGCAATGCTCCAATAAATCTTATTGAAAAGCTTCTAAAGTGGTACCTCTACCAAATGGTCCCAGTCTCCAAAGATTTCAAGGCTTCTGATCTGGCAGTTAAGGCTACCACACACCTAAGTAATGAGAACCTGAAGCTCATCCCTGACCGCAACCAGTTAGTGAAGTACATATGTGACAAATGCCGTGACCTAGTCCCCCATATGAAATCAGCCATGGTTCAAGGAGAGTTAGTCTTAACAGAGGAGTTAAAGATGTTCAATGGTGATGAGATATTCCTTTTACATGATGATGGTCCTACAGCAGAGGCAAGAATTATATGCTATGCTACACAACAGAACCTGGAGCAGTTGAGGGATTCAGAGACCTGGTTATGTGATGGTACCTTTGAAGTATGCCCCCGCCTTTTTTTACCAACTATGGGTTGTACATTCCCTTATTGAAGGCAAGGTGCTCCCATTTGCCTACTTTCTGCTTCCTGGGGCAAAAGAAGAGATCTACACAAGGGACTTTAAAATCCTTCAGGAGGGCATCAAAGCCCTACCCAGTAATAGAAAGAGTCCCCCTGGTCATAACACTAGAGCCAATCCAGATGATGATGAAAAGGATGAAGCCACCCTTGCTGCAGAACAAGAAGCTCAAGATAAAGCACTTGGACCCTCAACTATAATTATAGACTATAAAAATGCCCAGTCTAACTTTTTTGTAAATACTTTTGATGAAGAGGTACAGTGGTGTTTTTTCCATTATTGACAGGCTGTCAACAGGCAACTAAAGGGTCTACCTGAGCTCAGCAAGCTCCACCATCTAGATACATCAGGAAAGTGCAAGTTATTAATTCAGCAGTTTGTAGCACTAGCCTTTGTAAAGCCAGAGCATGCTGGACAAGCCTTTGAGCTCCTATGCCAGGATCCATATGCCAAGAAACATGATGGTGCCTTCTACCCTTTCATTTAATATTATAAACCACAGTGGATTGGATGTAAGGTCACTAAGCCCAGAGCCAAAGCCAACTGGAACTGCTACCAGGCAGTTCTTAAAGATGAGATGAAAACTACTTCATCTTTGGAAGGCTGGCATAAGCATATCAAGTCCTCCTTTGGAATCAAGCCCAGATACAACACCTTCTACAAGCACTACAAAGTCCAACAGGGGAAAACTGCTGCATCCATCAGAGATATTGAGAACCACCCATCTAAGAAGAAGAGATCCACCAAAGAGAAACAGTATCAAGAGAAAATCAAGGAAGTTGTCAAGGCCAAATATAAGCTTTCAGAGATTGGAGAATACATCAAGAAGATTGCCACAGTTCTTAATGGCAACCAGGTTATTACAGTCTAGCTTTTTATTAAATTTATTGAGTATTGCCTAATTTTTTATATATTTCTTATATATTAATTATAAATTTTTTGAATAAATAGTTATTATAAATAACTCATTAGTAATTTATGGTACTGTTTTTATAAAATCATTGATTTTCTATTAATAGTTTGATGCTTTAGACTGTATTACATGGCCTATATTGGTATTTTACTAGTAAATTATATGTTTTTTTGTAGTTTTCAGTATAGAAAATTTTTTATATTACTGTTTCTAATTATTAAATTTTCTATAATACGTGAAATTTTATGTAGTACCTTTTTGTATATTAGATTTATTTTGTTTTTATAAGTGGGGAAAATTTATCATAGTAAAGATAGCTAATTTCATAGTAAAATAAAATAAAAGTGTATTTTTATGAATTTTTTTAATATTCATGTATAAGTTTTTATGGACTTTTTAAAATATATGTTGTCACATTACCCTAAAAATTTTCTTGAAGCTTAATTTTTATTAAGTAAAATGTTCAGGAAACAGGTTTCTGCTTATTAAAAAAGTGTCAACATTTAGTAGTCTGCATGAGTTAAAACTTAATTCTGACTTTTCAATGCTGTTGACATTAAAGTATTTTTAATTCTGATTATTAACATATAGTAAGTTAACTTGCAGAATGAGTTAATTCTGGCAGTTGTGTGTTCAGCAGAGCCAGCTGCTAAGAGGAGATGCTGTGGAAATTACGGAGCCACAATCAATTTATAGTATTCTGCTTGACTGAACTGTAATTGAAGGCAAGGGATATCCCCTTTACGGGCTATCCCAAGGGCTACTTCCATGACTTGTTCTAAGTCAGGGGTACCCAAGGGGTAGGCCACTAGACAGGGACTATTCCAGAGTTTCAGTACAGTAGGGACAATATTTGGGTCTGCAATATCTTCCTCAATAGGAGGACTGGTGATTTCAGGTGAAGTGGACTCTTGTATGAGAGGAGGCAAAAGACCTGAAAGCGTGGTTGTGAAAGGGATAACCAAGGGGCTTACGGCTCCTGTTGTGAGCACCATTTTTGTTGTGTTCTGAGGTGCAACATAGACACAAAACAAGGAATCTTAACTGTGGGGTTCCTGTCCACCAGTCCCCAAAGTGTTTTCTGTGTCATAGCCAGGGAGGGCAGGAGTGTTGAGAGCTCTACGTACCCTGACACACTTACAGGAGGTCTGTGAGCAAGCACTCTACTTAATGGACTGGTAAGATTTCCTCATCTATGTTTCCATGGGAGCTTTGGGGAGGTCCCAAAGTGAGCATTAGAGGGCATGGATATGCTCAGGGGTGTCACCAGGGTAGTTGCTCAGGGAAGCAGCTGCAGAACTTGGTGTGATCAGGCCTCTGGGAAGTGAAGCTGATTACTTTGCAACTGAAAGCTCAGACTTAATCACCTGGGTGAGTAAAGACAAAATCATAGACTTTATTGATATATGATTGGATGGCCTAAGTGACTACCACTTGCAAGGGCCCAGTCAAACACCAGTAACAATGTAGACTCATGCCTGGGTCTACAGGTTTTAGTAACAGGGACTGAGATTTAAAACCAAGGTGTCCCATAGTGTGGGATCAACAGTGAAGACTAGTAAGAAGGACTGTATGATCACAGCAAAGACTAGTTGAGGGAATTTTGGATTATGTTGTAGTGAAGGACTAGCTGATCATGATGCAGGAGTAGCTGAAGGACTGTTCTGAGCTGTTGGATGACTGGAAAGTGTTGAAGGACCAGAAGATCATGGTTCAGGACTAGCTTAGGAGCTAAAGTTGGCTAAGTAGGACTGGCAGAAGTGGATACAGGAGCTAGGATGCTTGTTTTGGACTCTTGGAAGTGTAAATGATTATAAGAAAGAAGAAGTAAAAGAATTAATTGTTGCTAAAAAAGATATGATATAAAGATATAATTTATTATCATATAAATAAAATAAAAGAAAGGAAAAGAAAAAATAAGTTGCAGTGTTTGAACTGTATTTAATTGGAAGCTAATTGAGAGGAATGATGCCGGAATAGTGGACCTGTTGTTGCTTTGTTGCACAAAGAGATGTCAATTTGAGCTGTTTGAGCAGTAGAAATTGATTTCCTAGTTGGATCCTAGTGGAACTTCAAAAAATAGTCTAGTTTTGAGCTCTGCATTTATTGGTTGACTTATTGAAGGTTTCCTGATGAATATGATTGGTTGGAAGCCAAAAACTTAAAGTATAAGCAAGAAAATAGTGAATTAATACTTTAAGCTTTTGAGAAAGTAAGCATGTAAGCTTAAGTTATTATATGAAAAAGTGAGCGGCAATGGTTTAAGCTTTTGAAGAAAGCTATTTTGAAGGTAGAACCTTTGGGGAAAGGACACTATAAGAAGGAATCTAGCTGTAAAGTTAAAAGGTCTTTGAAGTTTCTTCCAAAAGGTTTTGGAAGCCTTTTAATTGCAAGAAGGAGCTTGGTTGGACTGATACAAGTTGAATAACAAGGCCACTAGAGCTATATAGAAAGCTGAAGCCCAAGATTAAGGGGCTGGAGCTTGAGATACGGAGCTAGATCTTAAGTGCAGCACATGAGTCCAACTTTAAGGAGTAGAAATCCAAGACTAAGGTGCAGGAGTCCAAGACCAAGTATAAGGAGTCCAAGATATTGTTGGAGGACTCCAAGTATTGGCAAACCCATATTGTTTCCCTGACCCCCTGGGCCATATACCAGAAGGTTTCTAAGGAGCTCTTCCTTCTGAGAGTTAATAAAAACCCATTTTACCCCTGCACATATTTATGAGATACATTTTCCCTTACTAGAGAATATCAACTCCTTCAAGTTGGTCCCTGGCTATGACCCAGGACACACTTTGGGGACTGGTGGACAGGAACCCCACTGGGATAGATGCTTGACCCAGCCTGCTTGGCAGCGTTTCAAGTGGGACTGCATGTTGAAGTACTGGAGTGACTTGTGATCTGTCAGGAAGCGGGGTGGAAAGGTAGCCTCTTCCAGGTGACAGCGCCATTTCTCAATGCAGTGCACAATTGCTGCCAATTCTTTATTGTGTATAGGGTAATGTTGCTCTGAGTCAGTAAGCTTCCTGGACTTGTATGCCACGGGGAGGAAGACACATTTGTCAGTTTCTACCTGTAGCACTCCCCCTACGGCTCTGTCAGAGGCGTCAGTCTCAAGTTTGTAATGGTGGTTCCAATTGAGGAACTGCAATAAAGGTGCAGTTGTAAGCCTTTGCTTCAACATCTTGAAGGCCTGATCTCTGACAGGAGTCCAATGAAAGCGCTGTTTGGTATTGAGGAGCTCAGTGAGAGTTGCAATTAGTTTCCCACAATTTGAATGAACTTGCACACGTAGGCAACCATGCCTAAGAATGTCTGCACTTAACCCACATCAGTGGGGGGCAGCATGCTGGTGATTGGCTTGATTTTGGTAGGATTGGGCTTTATACCTTGGGCAGAGATGATGTGCCCAAGGAATAAAAACTCCAACTTGATAAACTTGCATTTGGAGGGTTTAGCTTTTAGCTGGTTTTTCCAAAGGGTGCCAAGGACAGCACGGAGGAGTTGGAGGTGTGTGGTTTGATCTTGAATGAAGAAAATAATGTCGTCAAGGTACACAACCACACATTTCCCAATCAGCTCCTCAAATGCTTTGTTCATCAACATGGCAAAGGTGGAGGGAGCGTTGGTCATTCCAAAGTTCATGACACAACACTCAAATAACCCGTAGCGCGTGCAGAAGGAAGTTACTGCCTCATCCCCTGGTGCAATGCAGACCTGGCTGTACCCTGCAGTGAGATTGATCTTGCTAAAGACCTTTGCGCCTGCAAGTGTATCAAACAGGTTGTCAATCAGCGGCAGGGGGTACTTGTTCTTAACTGTCACCTCATTTAGGGTGCAGTAGTCTGTGACCAGGCAAAGTGACCTGTCCTTCTTAGTTACAAAGAAGACAGCTGCCCTGTATGGAAAGAGCGAGGGGCAAATGAAGCCCTTATCAAGCGCGTCCACAAGGTGCTGGCGGAGGGTTTCATCTTCCTTTGGTGTGAGACGGTATAAAGGTTGTGCTTTAGGTAACAACCCTTGAAGTTGTACAGCATGCTGGATCTCCCGGGGAGGAGGTAGTTGTTCAAGTGTCTTGCTGAATACATCCTTGTACTCCTCAAGGAGTGCAGCAAGCGCTGGTGGTGGTGAGGAGGTCAAGGGAGGAACTGCTGATGGTTCAGCACAGATAACTTTGACTGAGCATTGGTTAAAGTCTAGTTTCTCCCCCCTTGAAATCATATGAGCCTGTCTCTGTTATTCTGACAAACACTATATCATGGAGTAACTTGCTCATTTCCACAGGGTAGATCTGGAATCTCACCCCATTTTTATTGAGGGTGATAACAGAGGTATCTCAGTTGATGTAGGGACAGTTGTGCCAAAGCTAGTTGAGGCCAGCAATTAATTATGGCTTAGCCCTGCCATGATTGGCCCAGAGATTTTAACCTGGACGTTCCCATACTCACAGAGAAGGGTACTGTCTCATGGGTAATTGCAACTCTACGGGAGTCAGCTACTTGTACTGCCTTGAACCTGCTTGGCACTTGGTCCAGTTGTTAAGAGTCAGTGAAAACCTGGTCCACCATAGTGTGGTTGGCCCTGTTATCTATCAGTAATTTTTGGGTGTTCCCACAGAAACAGAAGGGATAGGATAAGCGGGTTACTTTATTTGAGGAGTGGCTTGCTTGTAGTACGGGGTTGTCACTGTGAACTTGGAAGACATCCAGGGTTTTGAATTAATGGATGTTGTAGTCATAGGGGTTCTTTGCAAGCAAGGATTGAGAGGATGGGTCAGGTGGGGTAGCAAAGCCTCTTGTTGCTACAACCCTCAGGCTTTTCCCTGATCCTCAATCTGTGCTAGCTGGAGCTCCCCCTTGCTGGGGCGTTTAATCCCATTATCCTGCTGACGGGGGTGGCAGTGGCCCACTTGATTGTGGCCATTGTCAGGTATTGTACAAGGTTGGGATGGAGCGTCACTGGTACGGCAGAAGCCCATTGAAGCCTGGTTATTGGCCTCTACAATGGCTTTATAACAGACATTGATAGAGGTGCAGCAACTGACGGGGACCCACTTGCAAATATGTGGGTTTAACTCATATTATGATGAGAGTGAGTAGCATTGCATTTCTGCCAGTCACGGCTTTGGGGGCAGCAGCAAGAGCTTGTTGCCAGGCAGCAAGGTACTCAGAAACAGACCCAGTTTGTTTGATTGCTAGAAGAGGAGTTCCCACGACAATGGAGGAGAAGGTTTTGCTGTAGCGGGATTTTGCAGCGTCTTGGAATGCTGCCCAGGTAACGTCAAGTTCCTGACTAGCCCAGTTTGTGAACCACACAGCGGCAGGCCCTGTGAGGCGGCCAGACGTAGTGGCAACCCACATGGGCTCAGGGACCTGATATATACAAAGGAGTATTTCAGTAGATTGGAGCAAACTGACAATGTTGGCCCCCTCAACGCCCCCCACAAAGGATTCTAGATGAAGGTTGAGCATGTGTTGGGACAGGTCTGACTGGGGCAGGGTGATGCTGGCGTCACGCTGCCTGAGGCAGAGCCAATTGTATAAGCTTATGAGAACTAACTGGTCTTGATAGATGACATACCTGTCAGGGATGTCCCTCTTGGGGATTAGTAGGAAAGTTTCTTGGTGGGGAGTATCCATACAGCCCATAATCTGTCCTTTATTAGGGGGGATTTTGTTTTAGGTAGGTTATGAACCTACTGCTGCTACCACTGTTGCAACTGAACCAATGGGGATTTAGTATTTGAAGTTGGGGAAGACAACAGTCCAATATAAAGGACAGAATAATAAGAACAAGTTATTGTTTATTGTAGAATATTGTGATTAATATACCATATGGGGAAAGCCACAAGGCCACAAGGGGATGGCATAGTGGGAAGTTCCATTTAAGGTTCAAAGCCAAGGAGACCTTGTGCAGGAATTAGCAAGTTGAATTGGTAACACTCCCAATTAGGATGAAGTACCCGCCATTTGATATTGCCATCAGATTAATTCATGTTGTTAGATATGTCAAGGGGCAGCTCATTGAGCACCCCCTGTGTATCATAAGATACGTTAGCAGGTAAGTCTGGAAACTTGGTTGCAACAATTTCTTATCCTCAATTATCTTCTTCTCTTCTCCTTTCTTACCTTCAATTATATTCTACTATACTCTCTCCATTATTACCCTTGATTATCTTCTATTATATCTTTTTACTACATGTATTAGAGTAGAATAAGATGTGTCAAGATTTTGCGGTCTTGTGAAAGATCTTTATTGTTTATTATAGTAGGGATGTTAATATAGATTGTATGAGGACAATCTTTGCTACCAATTGGGTTGAGGTGAGGCTACAGCCTGGTGGTATCCCAAGTCCATAGGAGAAAACACACAGGTCTGCAAGTAAACAGCGGTGCGTTCTACTTGGATACTTCTGACTACTAGGCATTAACTAGTAGTGATACAACAATAGAGATTCTTAAATCTCTATCTTCAGAGGGTGAATATTATGCTCAATTTTTAATCAGGAGAGAACCTTATATAGGGTGGATAAGCCCTCTTGCCAGATTATAATCTGACGCTCTCAACTCTTACTAGTCAGTCTATCTTTTCCCCAGACTTCTAGTTCCAGCCCCCAGAGTTAGGCAGCCATTCCGGTCTGGCATGGGACTTCAATAGATTACCAGACCTCAGCTTAACTCATCAGTGTATTGGCAACATCTAGTTTGTGGTTTATGCATATGCAAGTTTGGTTACCCTGTCAACTGGGTTTTTACATCATGTATTATTCTTTTTAAATGACTTTCTATATTGGTCATAGAATTTGAGGTGTCTCCAAGCGCAAATGTTTGGCAGGAACCATCTTGCATTATTATTCTTGGGCTTCCATCTTATTGGCTGAGAGGCCTTCTGTGCTTGAGATCAGGTATCATCAAGCTTATCCAATCAGAGTCAATACAATGGGAGGATCATAATTGAATCAGGGTCAATCTTTGAAGTATTACTCAATGTACTGATTAGCTGAGGCGTGGAGCGGGATCAGCTGATGCTTTCCTTAAGCTTTCCAGCTGTATATCAATTGGCCGTCTAACCAATAAACCAGGGGAATAATGAGCAAGTCTACCATATTGTTCTGGAGTCCTGACATTACCCCAGGCTAGACTGGACCATATATTCTTCCTTTTCCCCAAGGTCTTGTGCATATGGATAGCTCATCAAACCACTCCAATTACACCAGCAAAACTGACGCCTGTTAGTACATTGCGGAGATGTCAGAGGAAGAAATGAAGGCTTTCTACAACCTTTCTTTTAAGGCCAGACGGGCGTTGATCTGAGGGCTTTGAGATGGAGGCTCTGAATCAGCCTTTAAAGGGTTAGAAGACCCTTTTCAGTTGGATGCTCAGGAAGACGGCAGGCAGTCAGGAGGGGCTGACTCAGCTGTTTCCGGGAAGCGTTCCATAGAAGGGTCTGTAGAGAAGTGTTTGCCCAGACATCTTATTTAGGCTTCTGGTCAGGACACCAAAGGGCAAGAATTAGCTGTGACTCCATATTGGGATCAATATGATGCCTTCAGGAGAACCCAAGATTCTGTGTTTTACAGTTTTGCATAGGAGAGGAAGAATTTTCAGTGAAAAATCTGTTCCAGGGCAAGGACATGATTCCTCTGTTCCTTTACGTAGTGATGCAGAAGCGTCCTTGTATGGATTTGAAGAAACAGATCCAAGAGACTCCCAGTTGGTATTATGCAGTGGAAGACTTGACCTCTTGGCAGAAGATACTACAAGAGTTAACCAATCTTCTGGCCAACCTGACAACAGTGTGGACTGTGGACATGCCAATCTTAGGGTTCATCCTTGACTTTGGCCTTGATGTTATCAAAAGCTGGGTCTTCACTCTGGACCCTTTTCTTGAGGTCTACAGTTCCTTGAGTGTGGGAAATTATGACGCTCAAGACAGCCAAATTTGCAGGGCTACAAGAAGGGCCTGGGAGGCGCTTCATTGTGGCAATAAGAAGCTGGCTCTTTGTGGAATGGCCTTGTGTGGTGACCTGCTTTTGACACCAGATCTTTGTCTGCCTATGGGGACGTTTGATGACATGGCAGCACATTTAGAGAAGTATTAAAATAAGATAGGAGGCATCCAAGCTCCTTTGCCTTATATATAGGTACATTTCAGACTTCATGCTCAACTGCATAGTTCTTTCTTGCTGTTTTCTGCTAGATGCCGGGCTTTGGCAATTAGACGCCCAGCAGGCATCCATTCCTCTTCCCCTTGTCCAATATTTGCAACAGCCAATTGGAGTTCATTGCATGTAGCTACAGGTTGTTACCACGCTCTTTGCTAGAGGCCATACTTTCCCTTTTGTTCCTATTTGTAGTGTGACTCAGACTGGAAGACATTGAAAGCATTCTCAAACCCAGGAAAGGGCAGTGGAGCGTCAAACTCCGGCAAGTCAGGGTCTTAGCAACAATTACAAGGATAAAGAGGACAGAGACAAGGAAGGCAAGGGGAAAGAGGACCCCAAGCATCAAGAAGGCAATCCTTAATTTTTTAAATAAACACCTATCTCTACAATTATATTTTAGTTTAGCCATATATAAATTGTAAGGTTTAATTATTACCAATACTAGGAAAAGAGAAGAAAGGCTTAAGGGATCTGGAATGTGCTCAATTTATGAGTTGTACATCTGCCAGATTCTTAATATTATATGTGTCCTGTGAGGTTTTTTGATAACCTCAAAAGGACCCTTCCATAAGCTATCCAACTTATGGGATCAACCCATGACCTTGTTGTGGTATGAAACCTGGCTTCCCACTTTGAATTCCATCAAAAGACGGTGCTTTCTGTTATTGGCTATCTGGCCCTTTGCTCTGGATAGAAAGGTTTCTGTGAAAGCTTTGGCTTGAAGCTTGATCAGCGTCTCAGCTAACTTAGTCAGGTATTGCTGATACGTCATGTCTTCAGGATTGTCCATTGCAGAGTACAGGATCAGCAGAATAGCAGGGTGGCAACCATACACCAACTGAAAGGACAAAAACCTGGTAATACTGAGGATTGATATGTTGTAGGTATCAAGGGTCTGGATGTACAAGCATTCTGGCTACCACCAACCTACTTAACATCCAGCCATTGCTCAATTTAGTGCCCTTCCAATATACTGTTTGACATACCAAGAATGATAACCAAGCAATATTACATGACAATCCAAGTATCCAGTGGCTCAAACCCATCCCGCACATAACCAACCCCCTGGTTTGATCCACCTAAATCTCTGCCACAGCCCAATCTATATAAGTCTAAAATATTATCCAATGAAAGATACTTCTTCTCTTCTCTCCTAATTCCATATTCAAAGCTTCCCCAAAAGGCGCTCCTTATCACTGATAGCAGCTACGGTTTTTTGACTGCGCCCATGAAAGGGAAAATGACTGACCAAAACCTGACACCTTTGCTCACATACTCAACCAGGCCACATTCCAGGAGACCTGGAAAATGTACTTCCATGCCCACAACATCAACAAAGATATACCTAGTGGATGCACTGTATTCAAAGGTCTGGTTGTGCCCAAAGCATGCACCAAGATAATTCAATACAGTTGCTCTCTTCAACTACAAACAACCACAAAACCACCTATCACAGGTGAAGTTACCAACACCAAATACATTGGTTTTGACAAGTTCTTTGGTAAAAACAAAGAAAATGTCATCAACTGGCTAAACCACTCAACCGCTAAACTCTGCGCCAGCCGCATCCCCCATGAGAAATGGGTCCAGGAAGCCAGCAAGCGCCTGTACAAGGCCGCAGCTAACTGGTTTGCCACCTGGGTTGGCTCACAAACTGACAACCAGCTTGGCAACAGGGAAGAGTCCAAAGCGGACATCACACACAATTTCTGCGTAACCAAATCCCTCCAAGACATTGCAATACAGCTCAGCAACCTTCCTCAGAAGACCACTATCACGGCTTACACCAATGAATTCAATAAAATACACTACAAAATCCAAAACCCAGCACAAGCTGTTAACATACACACCAGAGCATCATTAATTAACAGAATAAAACCCTTTGTTGCTGCCCTCATCCGCCCAGAGGCCAACACCTCCATGCCTGCGCTCATTGCAGAAGCCAAGCACACAGAAAAACGCACAAACATAGAATATGCTGCACGCAATGGCAATCACTCCTCAAATGGCAATAACAGAGAAAACTCAAATGTTAATAAACGTCAAAACACCAATAATAGAACAGCAACTCCAATTGCAACAATGGCAATCACAGCCAAAGTGCAACCTGCTCCTGTCCCAAAAAAGAGGACACTGCCAAAGTTGACAATGCTGAAATAGCAAGCCACTATGAATCTGACCCCACATTCTCTGACCTCAAAGGTCTTAAAAAAAGAGGAAAAAGGAAAAGAGGGGGGAACAGGCTTAAGTGCCCCTGTCTCCCCCCAAACTGACAAGAAATTGTACCAAGGCACAAACTTTGCTGCTTGCATCTCACGTGTTCCGCAATCCTCCATTTTTATGAACGTGAAAATTAAATATTGCTCACAACTGCTTGTCTACCCATGCACTTACAAATCACATACACATAAAATTTTATTTGACTCTTGTGCACAACACACTATGGTTAGTGTTGTAACTGTGCTCTTTTAGCAGAGTTACACAGGGAAAAATATTTAGAAGATAGATAATAATCTTTATTTAGAGATAATGATTATATAGTTCATGTGAATCAAGGATAGAAGAAACAAGATTGTTGATCACACGGCTGGATGAAAGAAGGGGGTGACTTGATCCTGATAATAAGTCAAGCGCTAAATCAAGGTATCCACCGTGAAGGATCATCATCTTTTCATGTTGATGGATTTGGTAATTTGAGTTGACTTCCTGTCTGGCTTTGGGTGACCGGATAATTGGATTGCAGGTCACAAACCTGCTTGGTTGGAACCTTGCTGGCGGGTCAAGCCTGCAGTTTCAACACCCCCTGGCTGAAGGTTGGCCTCCTCTGGGAGCCGGTTGTCAGGAAGGTTGTCAGGAGCCCAGGCGCCATATTGAATCAGTTGTTGTTTGGTGGCAGGCAGGGCGGTCTCTCAAGTTTCTGTCTTGCTTTGCAGGGTTGTAGACGGTTGTGGTGTAAGGTCTTGTCTTGCTTGCATTTCCCAAGCCCTTGCACAAGGTAAGTGTCATTGAGTTTACCTTTAGAATGATTGCTGGCCTAATTTATTGGGTTGTATTTTGCTTTTGTCAACATTCATGACCCTGACTTTGTCCCTGACTTCATGTCTATTGTGGATGGGAACAAAAGTCTTTTGTAAGCGTTCCTTTTCTTTGGCTATTTGTTTGCTGTTGGCCTCTACTACTTGAGGATCTGAGCAAGGGGAGACTTGACTTAGAATTCCCAATTTGGGTCCTATCAATGCTTGAATGATATTTGGCTGTGTGCCGTATACCAGTTCAAAGAGGGCTTTTTTTGCTGGATCTGTTCACTTGGGTTTGGCACACAAGTAATGCAGTTGGTAGCTGCTTATACCAATCTTCAGGTCTCCTGGCAGTGAGTTTGGCTAGGGCTTGCATGAGGCTACCATTAAGCTGCACTACGCGTCCATTGGCCTGTGGATGATATGGTGTTGTGACGGTGTGTTTGACCCTATTTTTGGTGAGAGACACATTGGTGTCTTTGGAGGTCAATTCTTTGCCTCCTTTGGTTATCAGGAGTTCTGGCTTTCCAAACCTGCTGATTAGTTCCTTGCCAATGAATTGTCGGACGTTGTTACAGGTGTGTATCTTCACTGCTTGGGCTACTGGCCACCTTGTTGCAAAATTAATGGCTGTAATGATGTATTTTCTGTTTTTGTGCTTTCCTGGCATGGGGCCTACAATTTCAAGAGCCCATACTTTGAACAGTAGTTGGGTTTGAATGGGGAGTACAGACTTAGGCGGGGTTTTGCTTTTGGCAAACTTTTTGCAGACCTTGCACTGTTCTAGCACTTCCTGGATATTGCGGTATAAAGTTGGCCACCAGGCTTTATGTTTTAGTAATTCATATAGATTTTGGCTCTTAGTATGTCCAAGATCCCTGTGGTAGCAAATAATGGTATTGACTCGTTGATGTGTGGGAATGTAGGGAATGGTTGTGCCATCCAACATTTTTCTGTGAAGAGTCCCATATACGTCAGCAAAGAGGTGTTCATTCTTGATGACTGTTTCTTTGGTGATATTGGTTGTGCCTGCAGGGAACCCTTTGTATTTTGTACGTAGCACTAGGAGAGGCCAGTCTGGGTCAATCCCATTCTCTCCCCTAGAAGCGCGGACATACAGATGGGACAGGGCGTCCGCCATGGCAAGCTAGGCCCAGGCTTATATTTGATGAGCCTGTTAAACCTTTCTAATATTTCCATCCACTGCGCTTGGCGGCGTGACAGGTTCACTTGTGTCTTGAAATAGATGAGCAACTTATGATCAGTTAGTGCTGTGAATTCTTTCTGCTGTTCCAGGTAACAGCGCCATTTGACTAGGCAGTGTACAATGGCCAGCAGTTCTTTGTTGTGGATTAGGTATTGACACTTGCTATCCGTCAGTTTGGGCAACTTGTAGGCTACAGGAAGGAAGTCACCATCACTATTCTTAATTTGTAGTACTCCCCCAATGGATGCATCTGAGGCGTCAGTTTCCATCTGGTACTCTCTGTCTCATTTGAGTTATTGTAAGATGGGCGCTGTTGGGAGCTTTTTGTTGAGACGTCTAAAACAGAGGTCACGTTGGGGGGTCCATACAAACTTGGACTTAGCGCCTGTTATGGCGGACAAGGGGGCAGTCAAGACGCCACAGTTGGGTATGAAATGTTGTACATAGGCTATCATTACCAAGAATTTGCAGAGTTCTGACTTGACCTTGGGAGGTGGCATTTTGCAGATGGCTTGTATATTCTGACTGTTGAGCTTGATGTTGTCCTTTGAGACTATGTGTCCCAAGAAGAGTAGTTGCTCCCAGAAGAACTGGCATTTAGAGGGCTTGGCCAACAGTTTGTGTTGTGCCAGGGTTGCAAAGTTTTCCTCCAGGTCTTTGTGGTGCTGTTCCACCAAGGGGCTGTAGACAATAATATTGTCCAGGTACACTAGGGCATGTTTGCCTATGTGTGGCGCAAACACTTTGTTCATGAAGGTTACAAAGGTGGACGGGGCATTGGTCATGTCAAAGTTGAGTACCACATATTTGTAGGAACTGTACTTGGTGCGGAAGGCTGTCTTGAGGATGTCTTTCTCCTTGATATGAATCTGATTGTAGCCTGCAGTTAGATCAATCTTGGAGAAGACAGTGGCTCCTCCCAAGGCATCAAAGAGATTGTCAATCAGTAGCAATGGGTAAAAATTCTTAATGGTGACTTCGTTCAAGGCGCAGTAGTCTGTGACCAGGCGTAAGGTACAGTCCTTTTTAGCCACAAAGAATACGGCAGCCCCAAAGGGAGACTGTGAGGGGCGGATAAGTCCTTTTTCCAGTGCTTCCTTGAGATAGGCGCGCAGGGCGTTGTCTTTGTCTGGGGTTAGTTGATAGATGAGAAGTGCCTTGGGTACAGCCCCCTTGAGTTGGATTGAGTGTTGGATCTGCTTCTCAGGGGGTGGCCCAGGTAACGCCTCCTTAAAGATTTCTGGGTGACAGGCCACAATGTTGCAATCTTGAGGTGTGGAGGTATCCTGGTGGTCCTTGAAGTGTATAATTTCATACTGGCAGGAGTCCCAGTCAATTGCTTTTAGGGTTTCTTTCTTGTCCAAGGTCTCTGTGATGCGTACAAAGACGTGGTCTTGTAGAAGTTGGTCTACGGAGTCCAGGTAGATTTGGTGGTTGACACCTTCACGCTTGATGGTTGACACTGAGGTTGCTCAGTCCACTTGGGGTTGTTTTTCTGTAACCAGCCCAGCCCCAGTACAATGTCAAACTTAGGGAAGTCAATGACGGGACCTTGGATGGTGGAGTGGAGGTTCTCAAGCATAACAGAGAAGGGGACAGTTTCCTTTGTCACAGCAATGTGGTATTCATCAGCCAGGACCACGTTTTTAATCTGTGAAGGATTAGTGGCCAGCTTGAATTCATCCACAAGGCTGCTTTTGACTAAAGTTTAATCTGCGCCTGAGTCCAGGAGTGCTGAGCCTGTGTAACTGCAAAAGCGGAAAGGGTAAGACATCAATTTATTGGGATGTCTGGCAATGGTGTATAGTACTGGGTCTTCCGAGGGCACTTGGATCATTGGGCATTGGTCCACGTGCTTGAGTTGGTATCCATTGTTGGGCAAGTCAGGAGTTGTGTGGGGAGAGCTTGGCTTGCTTAGTGCTCTCCCTGTGCTTTTCCCTCATCTTGGTTGCCTTGGGTGGCGGTGACACAGAAATGGGTGCAATTTGACTGACCGTAATTTCCGTTTCCATTCCCATTTGAACCCGTGGGTTTGTGGTTGTTGTTGCTGTTGCCTCCAGGAGGTGGTTGAGAGGAGCGTTAGCTTGGATGGGAGTCCTTGGGCTTTTCTTGTTTCCCAGTCTGTGCCTTGTGTAGAGCGTTGGATGTTTGTTCCGCTTTCTCTGCTTCAAAGTACAGGCTTTGCAGGTTGGTTACCTGGTCCAGGTTCACATGTCTCATTACGTGCAAATTGAGGGCGTCATAGTACATGAGGTGTGTAGCTGGGGTGTCAAAGGCCATGTCAGATGGGGCACAGAGACAGAGTTCCTTGTAGGCGCGGGTAAGTTCTTTAATGGTGCCTGTCTGAGTCAGATTCTTAACTTGGTGTATGATCATGAGCACTGTATTCTTGAGCACAAACCTCACCAAGAAGTCCTGTTTAAAAGTTTCCCAGTTCTTGTCAGTGTGCTCTTTGTGCCACTTATCACACCAGGTGCCAGCATCATGGGTCAGGCAAATGAAAATCTCTGTAATCCAGAATTGCTGTGGGCATTCCATCTGAGGCAGCTTGCTTTGAGCGGACTGGATCCATGTGGCAGCATTGTTATTGTTGGCCCTGGCAAAGGGTTCCAAGGCGGTGCTGCAAAGTCTTTGTGCAACATAGGTGGGCATGGTGGTTTTTTCAGCTGGTTGCGGCATTGAGGAAGGTGCCTAAAAGAACCCTTGGGCGGACAGGGCGTTGAAGGCAGGTAGCAGGATCACTGTATTTTGGTAGAGGACAAAACCATCAGGTATCTTGGTACCAGGAGTATACAGAGTCCAGTTGGGCAGGAGGCCAGACATAATTCTGTTGAGGATTTGTTGGCTGCGGCGTGTGCGGGCAACAGGCAGAATTTTTCAAGATAAGGTAGGATGGAAAGCCTACCTGTGCTTCAAATGTTGTAACTGTGCTGTTTTAGCAGATTTACATGGGGAAAATATTTAGAATATAGATAATAATCTTTATTGAGAGATAATGATTATATAGTTCATGTGAATCAAGGATAGAAGGAACAAGATTGGTGATCACATGGCTGGATGGAAGAAGGGGGTAGCTTGATCCTGATAATGAGTCAAGCACCAAATTAAGGTATCCACCATGAAGGATCACCATCTGTTCATGTTGATGGATTTGATAATTTGAGTTGACTTCCTAGTCTGGCTTCAGGTGACCGGATAATTGGATTGCGGGTCACAAACCCGCTTGGTTAGAACTTTACTGGGGGTTCAAGCCTGCGGTTTTGACATTAGCAAACCTTTTGTAACCAAGTACAAAATACCAGTTGTCAAATCCAACTTCAAATACGCCATAATGGCAGATAAATAAAAGGTTCTGCTCAAAGGCAAAACAACTTCCTTCAGAATTGACCTCCAAGGCATACAAACGTCCATCAAAGGACTTGTTATGAACAACAACATTGTAGCAGGCATAGACTGGTTCACCCAAGTGAATCCCAGCATATGTTGGAAAACAAAAACCATGACCATCAAATGCAACAGAGTCAATTTTAACATCCTCAAAGAACCCAACAACCTCATTATAAGAGACACAGTATTTATCCAGGTCATAAACCAGGATAACTCAGAAAGTCTAACTAAAGATAGTACCCTCCACATAATGAGGTACACCAAATTCAATAATATACAAACAACAAAAATACAATAGTCAGATTTTGCGGCACTTCTAAACAAATACACCCATGTATTCAAAGGAGAACTCACAGAGTTACCCCCCAAACAAGAGGTCAAACATGGCATCAACCTATGTAAAGCCATGCCCAAACCTGCACCACTCTATAGACTCTCTCCCATGGAGACCCAAGCCCTCAAAACACACATTTAGGACAATCTAGCAAAATGATTTATTTGCCTGTCTGAATCCCCATGGGGGCAGCAGTGTTCTTTGTAAAGAAAAAGGAAGGTACTCTGTCTCTAGTAATTGATTACAGAGCACTAGATGCAAGCACAGTAAAGAATAAATACCCTCTTCCACTTATATAGGATCTTTTTGCAAGACTCTCAAGAGCCAAATTTTTCTCCAAAATTGACCTCACCTCAGGTTACAACCAAGTTGAAGTAAAGGAAAAGGACATACCAAAGACTGCGTTCCATATGCAATTTAAATCCTTTGAGTGTAGGGTAATGAACTTTGGGATCACCAACACTCCCACGACGTTTGTTGCAATGATGAACCAAGCACTTAACAGTCTCCCAAATAAATTATGCTACCTCAACAATATCATCATATTCTCAAAAACAAAAGAGGAACACCTCACGCATGTCTGCAAGACACTCAATCAATCTGCAAAATACAATTTTATGCAAAACCAAGTAAGTGCCAATTTATGGAAAAGAAACTCCTGTTCTTGGGCCACATTGTCTCTGACAGTGGCATCAAAGCAGATCCAGACAAAATAAAAGCCATAAATAACATACAATGCCCCACCCCTGTTAAACAAGTTAGATGCTTTCTTGGAATGGTAGCTTACCCAAGGAAATAAATCAAAGACTGTAGGAAACTAACCACACCAATCAATGACTTAACCAAGGGTAATGCCAAAAAGAAATTCATCTGGACCCCAGAATGCGACAAGAATTTTCAACTATTAAAACAAGCTTTGATCAAAGCACCAATCTTTCAATACCCTAATAACAACGGGTGTTACAAGCTTGAGTCAGATGCCAGTGACACTGCCATTGGCGCAGTCCTGCGCATCTGGCAGCCAGGGCAGCAAGACTCCTGCCAGTATGTTATGAAAGCAGAAAACTGACCAACACTGAGCAGAGATACCCAATACACAATAAGGAATTGCTAGCAATTTATCACGCATGCAATAAATGGAGATGTTACTTAAAAGGACATTTAAACGTCCGAGTACTAACTGACCATAAATCCTTAATATATTTCAAAACTCAGAACGCACTCACACGGCAACAAGCCAAATGGATGTCCCTACTGGAGCAGCTTAATTTGGACATCCAATACAAAAAGGGGGCAGAGCTGGTCACGGCTGATGCTCTCTCTAGGCTATGTTGGCCAAGAGAGGATAATCCTGACCACCTGGACCCTGACTGGCCAAACCTATATAATACTGAGTATAAAACCAAAGGGAAAGACCCCTCAACACACCAACTGACCCACAATACATTAGTAAGGAACAAAAAGTATTTCTGTGTATCAAATGGCACTTTATACCAAATAATTAACAACAAAAATGTCCCTTATATCCCATTTGCACAAAGAGTTGACACCATATTAAGACATCACCGCCTACTAGGACATAAAAAGGCTAACAACCTATACCTCACATTAAAAGAGATAGTATGGTGGCCCAACTTCAGACAAGATATAGTTGATGTTCTGAAAAAGCGCACAGTGTGCAAGAAATATGCCAGCACAAAGGCTCCCCAGCCAATGGTTAATCCAGTACCAGACCCTGAACCATTCAAGGTTTGGGGGCTAGATGTAGTGGGCCCCTTCCCAGAAACAAAAAAATCAACATTTCTTAATTGTAGCCATTGACTTTGCTACACGCTGGCCCATCTGCTGGGCAACAAAGGACCATAAAGAAGAAACAATAAACCAATTCATTAACAAAGCAATCATAGCCAACTACTGCACCCCAGACTACATCATAATTGATTGAGCAACTGAGTTATCAGGTCATGTAGTAAACAACAACTTAAAATTCAAAAACATTAAACATTCCACAACCTCTCCATGCAGGCCAAGGGCAGAGTGAAACACCTAAACAGCAGCCTTATCAGGAACCTAGAGAAAATAATGGATGGCAAAGCCAAAGACACATGAACACTATATGTGAAACATACATTACTAGTATCCTGGGTCCGCACCAATCAAGGAACAGACTATTTACTGTTTGAGCGAACCTAAGGATACAAACCAGAAATAATTACCTGCAAAAAGCAACCATACATAAAGATCCCCTGGGGAAACCCCCCACAGTAGAACAAGTACTGTAAATTCAGAACCTGAACATAAAAATGCAGGATTGTCAAATCCTTGGTCCAAATTTTGAATCACTTTTGCGGGATAGCCTTTTTTTAATTAAATTGAATTCTTTGAGTATTTATTTGAATTTTTAAAAATGCGGGAACTCATAGACACTTTGCAAAGTTCAAGTTGAGCTGCATATTTCCAATGGATGAAATGAATTACCTGGAATCAGATTTATAGCATTAAAATTAATTAACCATTTTTATTAAGTTTACTATGTTTTTTGAAATTGCAGGATTGTCAAATCCAAGAACCAAATTTCAAAACACTTTTGAATGCCAATAGTAAACTCAGATATTAAGTGCAGGAACTGGAATCCAAATTTAATGTACAGTAAGTACACTAGGAAACACCAACTCAAATAAAGAAGCTCCACCACAACTAAAATCAAACGAAAAATTCAATCTCAATAACCATAATTAGACATAAAAAGTTATAAAACTTTAAAATCACCCAAACCTGGAAATTATACAATATTATTCACTTTAAAATCACAGATATAGAAACTCTGCTTCTATTCAAGGCTAAATCAAGAGAAAACAACTACCCACAACTAAACCAATAACGACAAATAAATACATATTTAATCTAAAATATATTTTTTTACTTTATTTTTATGGACCGTTAATCACATTCCCAACCCGCTCCTGCACCAGCCCGCGGGGCAGCCTGTCCACAAGAGCGTCCCAGAGGGTCCAAAAACAGACCCAGAACCCAACTCAAGGGGAGTCATGCCAATACAAAGGCCTCTCAAGGTGTCATTGGCAGCCAACCACCTCCTGCATCTCAAGCCAGGAACAGTAGCATCAATCCAAGACAGAAGCCGCTCTCAAGGCCTGCAACCAAAGTCTCATACACAAAGGTCACCAGGAACACTGAGGTTACTTATACCTACACTGTATACCCAGTTGTCACCTGGCCCTGCACTCTTGACCCAAGAGTTGCTACTTCCTGCCCCCGTGTCTTTGACACCACCTATGAGCCATTGGCCACAACTGATGAGCCACCTGTGCCTGTGTCATATGCCACTATTGACAGTGCCACTGCAAGCAAGCGTGATCCCACCTTCTACACAAAGGTCCCCATCCCCTGTGTTGAGCCTGGTAGCCAGGATGCTGTGGTACCTGCCAAGGGCCAGCGTCAGTTGACAGATAGTGAGCGTGAAGCTCTCCTCAACTGCTTGAACAGGGGAATGACGGTTAAGGGATATTGTGTCCTGTTTTGGTGTCACGGCCAGGTACATTGCCAACATCAACACCAAGTATGGCAATTTGGGCAAATTGCCAAATCCACCAAGGCTAAGCGGCAGCCAAAACTCTTGCAGCCTGTGCACATCAACCCAATTAAGCAGTGGGTAGCCAGGGATTGCCACCTGGACACAATTGCTGTCCAATCAATGCTCACCACAGAGTTTGGGCTTTCTGTTTCTAAAACCCTTTTTTACAAAACAATGGTTGATTTGGGCTTCTCTTGGAAGGTACTTGGAGTTTCTCTGTACAATAGAAATAGTGAAAAGACCTTCAAGGATTGACACATTTATGCCGAGACATATCTGGCACTAAAAGAGACTGGGAATGTCCAGTTCTTCTATATTAACAAATTGTTTTTTTCCTACTCACTCAGGTCCAGGCATGGGTGGGTCAAGAAGGGGTCCAAGGACGGCGTAATCCATTGTGCAGCTGTCTGTTCCCAGACCTATTCAATGGTTGCGTTTTTTGGTCCTTGCAGGTTGTATCAATACCAGATGATTAAAGGCGCCCATAACAGCAGGACCTTTCTTGATTTTCTCTGAGCTGTCAGAGAGTTCCTTTGGATAAATTATAGCAGCACAACCAATGTTGTTGTTCTTGATAATGCTGGGTTCCACAAAGTGGATCTGGTTGTGTCTGAGTTCCCCCTCATTGACAAGAATAGCCACTCCTCCAGCCACCGCCTTGCTGATTGTCCAATGAGACTTCTCTTCCTCCCGCCGTATTACCCATTCCTGAATCCAATCAAGGAGGTGTTTGGTTAGATCAAGAATAAGGTAAACAAGGCCTTCCTCAGGACACTGAGGACCTATTCAATATTCTTGAGGTCAGCCAATTTGCAATGCCACCAAATGTGGTGGCAGCTTTTTACAAGCACTCGGAATCCTTCTTCCCTAAAGCCCTGGCCTCCAAGCCAATAAGATAAATGTGCCCTATGGTTTAATTTGCTTTATTTTTATTTATTTTTATTTATTTTGTTTTTATTCAGTCTCAAAAATTATTATTTATATATAATAATTTGACATTTGATTGTATTATGGACATATAAGAATATATAGAAAAGGTAAGTAAAATTAACTATACTAGGTATGAAGAATATGTTGTAACTGTGCTGTTTTAGCAGAGTTACACAGGAAAAAATATTTAGAAGATAGATAATAATCTTTATTTAGAGATAATGATTATATAGTTCATGTGAATCAAGGATAGAAGGAACAAGATTGGTGATCACACAGCTGGATGGAAGAAGGGGGTGGCTTGATCCTGATAATGAGTCAAGCGCCAAATCAAGGTATCCACTGTGAAGGATCATCATCTGTTCATGTTGATGGATGTCTTAATTTGAGTTGACTTCCTAGTCTGGCTTTGGGTGACTGGATAATTGGATTGCGGGTCACAAACTTGCTTGGTTGGAACCTTGCTGGCGGGTCAAGCCTGCAGTTTCAACACCCCCTGGCTGAAGGTTGGCCTCCTCTGGGAGCCGGTTGTCAGGAAGGTTGTCAGGAGCCCAGGCGCCATATTGAATCAGTTGTTGTTTAGTGGCAGGCAGGGCGGTCTCTTGTTGTTTTTGCCTTTCTTTGCAGGGTTGTAGGCGGTTGTGGTGTAAAGTCTTGTCTTGCTTGTGTTTCCCAAGCCCTTGCATAAGGTAAGTGTTATTGTTGTTTACCTTTAGAATGATTGCTGGCCCTACTTTCTCAGGTTGTAGTTTGCTTTTGTCAACATTAATGACCCAGACTTTGTCCCTGACTTCATGTCTATTGCGGATGGGAAAAAAGTCTTTTGTAAGCGTTCCTTTCTTTAGCTGCTTGTTTGCTGTTGGGCTCTACTACTTGAGGATCTGAGCAAGGGGGGACTTGACTTGGAATTTCCTGTTTGGGTCCTGTCAATGCTTGGACAATATTTGGCTGTGTGCTGTATACCAGTTCAAACATGCTTTTTCCGGTGGATCTATTCACTTGGGTTTGGCACACAAGTAATGCAGTCGGTAGCTGCTTATACCAATCTTCAGGTCTCCTGGCAGTGAGTTTGGCTAGGGCTTGCACAAGGCTACCATTAAGCTGCTCTACGCGTCCATTGGCCTGTGGATGGTATGGTGTTGTGACAGTGTTTTTGACCCTATTTTTGGTGAGGTACACATTGGTGTCTTTGGAGGTCAATTCTTTGCCTCCATTGGTTATCAGGAGTTCTGGTTTTCCAAACCTGCTGATTATTTCCTTGCCAATTTGCAACCAAGTTTCTAGGCTTGCCTGCTAACGTATCTAACTTTATGGATTAATCTGATGGCAATGTCAAATGACAGGTACTTTATTCTAATTAGGAGTGTTGCCAATTTGACCTGTTGATCCCCGCACAAGTTATTCCTTGGCTCCAAACCTTACATGGAACTTCCCACTATGCCACCCCCTTGTGGCCTTGTGGCTTTCCCCATATGGTATATTAATCACAATATTCTACAATAAACAAAACCTTATTCTTATTATTCTGTCCTTTCCTATTGGACTGTTGTCTTCCTCAATTCCAAGTACTGAACTCTCATTGGTTCAGTTGCAACAGTGGTAGCAGAAGTGGGTTTACAACCTATTTTAAAAACAAAATTCCCCCCAAGAAAGGACGGAGTACGGGCCACATGGCTACTCCACAACAAGAGACATTCCTCCCAATCCCTGAGGGGGACATTCCCAAAGGTTTTGTCATCAATCAAGATCAGCTTGTTCTTACCAGTGTATACAATTGGCTCTGCCTCAGGCAGCGTGATACTAGTGTCACAACGCCACAGTCAGACCTGTCTCAATGTATGCTCAACCTCCAACTAGAGTCCTTCACTGGTGGTGTCAAAGGAGCTGACATTGTCAGTTGGCTCCAGTCCGCCAAAACACGCCTTTGTATCTGTCAGGTCCCAGAGTCCATGTGGGTTGCCACGGCATCTGGCTGCCTTACAGGACCCGCGCTGTGTGGTTCACCAACTGGGCCAGCCAGGGGTTTGACGTCACCTGGGCAACATTTTGAGACACCGCCAAATCCTGATTTAGTGAAACTTTCTCTTCCATTGTCTTGGGGACTCCCCTCTTAGCCATCAAGCAGACTTGTTCCGTCCCCAAGTATCTTGCTGCTTGGCAACAAGCCCTTGCTGCCGCCCCCAAAGCCGTGACCAATGGGAACACCATGTTGCTCACTCTCATTGTTAATGGGTTAAAAACCCATATTTGCAAGTGGGTCCCCGTCAGTTGCTGCACCTCTATTGATGACTGTTATAAAGCCATTGTAGAGGCCAATAACCAGGCTTCAATGGGCTTCTGCCGCACCAACAATGCTCCCCCCAACTCACGTCCTGCACCCAACAATGGCCAAGGTCAAGTGGGTTGTTGCCAACCTTGTCAGCAAGAAAGTGCAGCTAAACGCCCCAGCAAGGGGGAGCTCCAGCTAGCGCTAATTGAGGACCAGGTAAAAGCCTGGGGGTTGTAACAATGAGAGGCCTTACAACCCCAACCGACCCGCCCTCTCAGCCCTTGCTTGCAAAGAACTCCTGCAACTACAATCTTCACGAGGTCAAAACCCTAGACGTCTTTCAGGTCCATAGCAATGACCCCGTGTTGCAAGCCGCTCATTCCTCCAATAAAGTAACACTCTTGTCCTATTCCTTCTGTTTCTGTGGGAACACCCACAAGTTACCGGTAGATACTGGGGCTGATCACACCATGGTAGATCAGGTGTTTGCTGACTCCCAACAATTAGACCAAGTACCCAGCAGATTCAAAGCAGTATGTGTAGCTGACTCCCGCAGAATTGCCATCACCCACGAGACAATACCCTTTTCTGTAAAATGGGAACATCCAAGTTAAGCTCTCTGGGCCAATCATGGCAGGCCTCAGCCACGACTCAATTGCTGGCCTCAACTGGCTCTGGCATAACCGTCCCTACATTGACTGGAATACCTCTGTCATCATCCTCAATAGGAATGGGGTGGGGTTCCAGATCTACCCCGTGGAAATGAACAAGCTACTACATGACACTGTGTTCTTCAGGATAACAGAGATGGGCTCATAAAATTTCAAGGGGGGAACTAGACTTTAACCAATGGTCAGTCAAAGTTATCCGTGCAGAATCATCTGCAGTCCCTCCCTTGTCATCATCATTACCACCAGCGCTAGACGTTTCCTCAAGGAGTACAAGTATATATTCAGTGAAACACTCAAACAACTACCTCCACCCCGGGAGATCCAGCACACTGTACAACTTCAAGGATTTTTACCTAAAGCACAACCATTATACTGTCTCACACCAAAGGAAGATGAGACCCTCTGTCAGCACCTTGTGGACGCGCTTGATAAGGGCTTTATTTGACTCTTGCTATCTCCATACGGGGCAGCTGTCTTCTTTGTAGATAAGAAGGATGGGTCTCTTTGCTTGGTCATGGACTACCGCGCCCTAAATGAGGTGACAGTTAAAAATAAGTACCCCCTGCCACTGATTGACAACCTGTTTGATACACTTGCAGGCGCAAAGGTCTTTAGCAAGATTGATCTCACTGCGGGTGTCAGGAAGCCAGTTGTAAGTAGGGGCCTTGGGCGGCTCAGGATGAGGTACAGCCAAGCCGGCGGGTAGGGCCCACCACAGAATGGGTGCTAACTTTATAATATAAGATACAGATTGCCTGAGTAAGGACCAAGGTCCGGAGTTAGGGACCATGGAATCTACCAAACCTGTCAAAGTAATGTAGAGTACTCCAAACATTTGGGTAGAGGTGGTCTTGGCTGCAGCAGTGAGTTCCAACGGGTGGTCTGGTTGTGGTGTTAAAGAGGGAGTCATAGGAACAAAGTAGGCAGGCAGGTAATTGTACTTGTCTTTGAACAGTAAGGGCGGAATCTCAACCCTCTTTCCTTTGTGTCCTATATACTTGGTACTTCTAGTCCTTGCCAAAGGGTTGGCAATGAGGATGGTTTCCAAGTTGACTCTGAATAGGCCAGGTTGGGGGGGTATTCAGTAAAATGCACAGGTCCAAAGGGGGCTCCCAGGGGACGATATAATGTCTGGGACAATTTGGCAGGTTGGTCTTGGGGAAGGACGGCAGCCTGGCGGTCTATTTGACTGGAATTAAGATGGAAGATCACTAAGACTAGATAGGGTAAGATTTGTTTGAACCAAAGGTTCATAAAACTTTATTATCAAAAATGACAATGTGGTCTTCACCATACCGCTGGGGTTTTTATACCATGGGGTTTTGCTCCTTAATTTTTGCAGGATTCAGGTTTGCAGACAAGGTGCTGGCGGGACGTGGGTCTTGGCTTGGGGCCCCAAGGGCGGCAGATCCAGGCTGTGCCTGTTCTGGCAAATTAGAAAGACAATGCTTTGTTTTGCCGCCACTGTTCACTATGTCACCTGAGTAATCCAATTGTACTACCCCTTCTGGGCGGCATGCCGGCAGGTTGTTGGCAGAGTTGAGAATATGGTTTGTTTTAATCTCTTTAAGGCAAGCTGTAACCGCTGCGTAGGTTTGGATCTTTGGTGGCTCCAGGTTAGCATCAATCTGATGACTATTTGGGGAATTGTCTTTGGGAGATTGGCGGGTTTGGAGTAACTTGTCAACTTGAGTACGCAGTTTAGCAAGTTGGTGGTCCCCCGTCCACTTTGTGTGACTTAAGTTGTCTTTGGAGGGTCATTTGTAGTAGGCCAGCAGAACGCAGAGTAATTCACCAATTTGAGCCCATCTCTTAACAGATTGGTGGGTCCTGGACTGGTCTGGAGGGTTGGATCCGCCTTCTGGGAACCGGGGTTTAACTTTTAGGTTTTCAATACAAGTATTGAAATGTCATTCATGACAGCAGGGTATAACCAGGTCCACATTGCACCAGGGGATGAGGCAAAAACTGCCTTCTGCACATGCTACGGGTTGTTTTAGTGTTGTGTCATGAACTTTGGAATGACCAACGCTCCCTCCACCTCTGCCATGTTGATGAACAAATTCTTTGAGGAACTGATTGGAAAGTGTGTGGTTGTGTACCTTGACAACATTATTGTCTTCAGTCAAGATCAAACCACACACCTCCAACCCCTCCGCGCTGTCCTCAACACACTTCAGAAAAATCAGCTAAAAGCTAAACCCTCCAAATGGGAGTTTCTCAAGTTGGAGTTACTATTCCTTGAGCACACCATCTCTGCCCAAGGGATAAAGCTCAACCCCGCCAAAATCAAGGCAATCACTAGCATGCCACCCCCCACTGATGTGGGCCAAGTGCAAACGTTCTTGGGCATGGTTGCCTATGTACGCAAGTTCATCCCCAATTGCAAGGACTAATTGCACCTCTCACTGAGCTCCTCAATACCAAACAGCGCTTCCATTGGATCCCTGCCAGAGATCAAGCCTTCAAGACGTTGAAGCAAAGGCTCACAACAGCACCAGTACTGCAATTTCTCAACCAAAATTGATAGTACAAACTCAAGACTGACGCCTCTGACAGGGCATTGGGGGCATGCTAAGAGTAGAAACTGACAATGGCGCCTTCCTGCCTGTAGCATATGAGTCCAGGAAGCTCACTGACTTGGAACAACGTTACCCCATCAATGATAAAGAGCTGGCAGCCATTGTACACTGCATTGAGAAGTGGCGCTGTTACTTGGAAGGTGCAACCTTTCCACCCTGCGTTCTGACAGACCATAAGTCACTCCAATACTTCAACACACAGTCTCATTTGACACGCTGCCAGGCAGGATGGGTAGAGCGTCTATCCCCCTATCAGTTACGCATCAAATACAAGCCTGGAAAGAAACTTGTCACAGCCGTCGCTCTTTCACGACTCTATGTAGCGTCCATCACTGGGGGCAACGGTTTGGACCCAGACTGGCCTATGCTCTACCTGCGCCCTGAGGCAACCCGATATGAGGGCCTTAACTTGGTCACCATCTCCAAGCTGAAGGACAACAAAAGTCAGTTCACCATTGATTCTGGATTGTCTGCTGCCAGGCAGAGACAGGTGAACAGACACCTTACATTCCCACCACCCAACAAGGGGACACCATCTTGCACTACCACCAAACCTTGGGTCACATCAGAGGGCGTAACCTCTTCAAGATCATGAAATTTAAGGTTTGGTGGCCGCGCATGCGGCAAGACATCTTGGACCTCCATAAGATGTGTGTGTTGTGTGAGAAGAATACGTTCAAACCTGCACCTCCCAAGTCTTTCCTACCCATCAAGGCTATGGAACCCTTTGAGCAGTGGGCTCTCAACATTGTGGGACAGCTCCCCAAAGACAGACTGGGTAAGAAGTATATTATCACTGCTATCCACTACTTCACCTGTTGGCCAGTGGCGTGGGCAACAACCAACCACACCGCCACCACCATTACCCGCTTTATTGGCAAAGAGATTGTGGCTTGCTTTGGGCAACCCAAGCGTCTCATCACAGATGGCAGACCCAAACTTGTTGGACACGTTGTGAAGGCATACTGCGTCAAGAACGCGCTCTAACATATAGTCACAACCCCCTACCATCTGCAAGCCAATGGCTGAGTGGAACAGTTAAACGGCTCCCTGGTTCAACTGATTGCCAAGCTCTCACAAGAGCACCCTAACACTGTGTGGACTGAACATCTTCCCACCGCCCTACTGATCCTGCGAGCAAGAATCAACAGGGGCACTGGGTTCAGCCCTAGCACCCTGGCCTTTGAAACACCTGACAGCCTGACCGGGGTTAAACAGGGGGAAACTACGGTCCAAGGTTCCCAACAAGTCCCCTAGTGACAATGCCCTCCCTAGACCAATGGCGTGCCAAAGCCCAGGAGATTGAACACAAGCGGATTGCGGGAGGGACAAGAAACCTCAAAGTTAGATACGCCATAGGTGACCCCGTCTACACCCTCAATCCCAATTCTGCCAAATTAGAACCCAATCATCTAGGGCCCTTCAAGGTACTGCGGTCTATGACAACCACACCTACTAACTTGAGGATGCCCAAAGGAATACCAAGAAGCTTCACCATGACCGCTTGCGCCCCTGCCGCGCCATCCCCACACAAAGGTTGTTTGTGCGGACCTTCCCAGACCTTCCGCAAACTCCAGTCCTGGTGTCTGACAACAAGCAGGGGGCAAGGGGGGGTGTTGCATCTGAGTTTCAAGACTTATCTGCTAACATATCTTATGCTATACAGGGGGCGCTTGATGAGTTGCCCCTTGACGTATCTAATGTTATGGATTAATCTGATGGCAATGTCAAATGGCGGGTACTTCATCCTAATTAGGAGTGTTGCCAATTTGACCTGTTGATCCCCGCACAAGTTATTCCTTGGCTCCAAAACTTACATGGAACTTCCCACTATGCCACACCCTTGTGTCCTTGTGGCTTTCCCCATATGGTATATTAATCACAATATTCTACAATAAACAACACCTTATTATTATTATTATTCTGTCCTTTCCTATTGGACTGTTGTCTACCCCAATTCCAAGACTGAACTCTCATTGGTTCAGTTGCAACACCAATGAATTGTCGGACATTTTTACTGGTGTGTGCCTTCACCGCTTGGGCTACTGGCCACCTTGTTGCAAAATTAATGGCTGTAATGATGTATTTTTTGTTGTTGTGCTTTCCTGGTATGGGGTCCACAATGTCAAGAGCCCATACTTTGAATGGTAGTTGGGTTTGAATGTGGAGTACAGACTTAGACGGGTTCTCACTTTTTTGCAAACCTTTTGCAGACCTCGCACTGTTCAAACACTTCCTGGACATTGCGGTATAAGGTTGGCCACCAGGCTTTATGCTTTAGGAATTTGTATAGATCTTGGCTCTTAGTATGTCCAAGATCTCTGTGATAGCAAAGAATGGTATCAACTCATTGATGTGTGGGGATGTAGGGAATGGTTGTGTCATCTGACATTTTTCTGTGAAGAGTCCTGTATACGTCAGCAAAGAGGTGTTCTTCTTGATGACTGTTTCTCTGGTGATATTGGTTGTGCCTGCAGGGAACCCTTTGTCTTTTGTACGTAGCACTAGGAGAGGTCAGTCTGGGTTGAGCCCAATCTCTCCCCTAGAAGCGCAGACATACAGACGGGACAAGGCGTCTGCCATGGCGAGCTCAGCCCGGAGCTTATATTGGATGAGCATGTTAAACCTTTCTAATATTTCCATCCACTGCGCTTGGTGGTGTGACAGGTTTGCTTGTGTCTTGATATAGATGAGCAACTTGTGATTGGTTAGTGCTGTGAATTCTTCCTGCCGTTTCAAGTAACAGCGCCATTTGACTAGGCAGTGTAAGATGGCCAGCAGTTCTTTGTTGTGGATTGAGTATTGACACTTGCCATCTGTCAGTTTGCGCAGCTTGTAGGCTACGGGCAGGAAGTCACCATCACTATTCTTAATTCATAGTACTCTCCCAATGGATGCATCTGAGGCGTCAGTTTCCATCTGGTACTCTCTGTCTTGTTTGGGATATTGTAAGATGGGAGCTGTTGTGAGCTTTTCTTTGAGACGTCTAAAACAGAGGTCACGTTGGGGGGTCCATACAAACTTGGACTTGGTGTCTGTTATGGCGGACAAGGGGGCAGTCAAGACGCCACAGTTGGGTATGAAGCATTGTACATAGGCCACCATTCCCAATAAGGTGTGTAGTTCTGACTTGTCCATGGGGGGTGGCATCCTGAAGATGGCTTATATCTTTTGACTGTTGGGTTTGATGCCGTCTTTTGAGACTATGTGTCCCAAGAAGGGTAGTTGCTCCCAGAAGAACTGGCATTTGAAGGGCTTGGCCAACAGTTTTTGCCGTGCAAGGTTGCAAAGACTTCCTTGTTGTGTTCTGAGGCGCGGCACAGACACACAACAGGGAATCCTAACCTTAGGATTGGATTTGTACTAAGTCTTGGTTAGATGACAGGGAAGGCAATTGTGTTTACCTTGCAGCCCTGGATGAATAATCTCTACTAGGTGTGGCTAGAGAGAGGCGCGGAAGTACAGAAGACACAAAGACAAAAATGTGAATAGAACTTAATTTTATTGGTGAATATGGAAATGGAATATATAGTGGTTAGGAATACCACAAAACACTACCAGGACAGTAGGATCACTTGCCACAAGCATGAGTGGGGCAAGTGAGTTGCGCAGAGTCAGGAAACCAAACAATCATATTTCCTGAAGCGGAAGCCAGTTCATTTCAAGAGTCAAAAGCAAAAGCAAGAGATTTGTCTTCAAAATGGCCCAACAAAGGCAAAATTAAAACATGGTGAATGCTGTTATTCACAACATTGCCCCCCTCTAGATTGGCCTTTGGGGGGTGATACTTGCGGAGGAACTTGGCGTGTACGCAAGCAAAAGGGCGACCACTGGAGAGGAGCTTTACAGTGTACTCAGATCCTTGTTTGAAAGTCACCTCTAAAGGACCAATCCACAGGGAGTCCAGTTTGTGCGCGCGCCCACCCACAGTGTTGATAGTATAGGACATGGTCACCAACATCAAACTCAGGCAAGGGGGAGCGCCCAGCGTTGTCAGGAGAGAGCTCAAGCATCTTAGTCTTATATGCAGAAGTGTAGGCAGTGGCCTGTATATCAATGATGCGGTTGACTAAGTCTTTGATGTGGTTGTCAGGGTTCATGGCCTTATCAGAGGAGAGTAGGGGAACCCCCAAGAGCAACAGAGTGGTGGCTTCACGCCCATACAACATGGCAAAGGGGGAGTACCCTGTGACCCAATGCTTGCTCAGACAATAGGCAAAGAGTGCAGCAGGTAAGTATAGATCCCAATTGGCAGCGTCAGAGTAGGTGAGTTTCCTCATGATAGAAACCAGTGTTAAGTTGGCACGCTCAACTGCCCCATTAGTGGAAGGATTATAGGGGGCAGAGAAAGACTGGTGAGTTCCTAGAGCTTCAACAACAGAGGTTACAAGTTTGGCATTGAAGTTGGTTCTGTTGTCTGATAACAGCACTTGAGGACAGCCATGGCGGTAGAAAACATCCTGCAGCAGGAAGGCAGCGGTAGTCTTAGCAGTGATGTCTTTAGTAGGGCAAGCTTCTACCCACTTGCTGAAGTGGTCAACGGCAATCAGGATAAAGCGGCATCCAGAGCGTGAGCAGGGGAGAGGACCTACAGCATCAATGCTGACAGTGTGAAAGGCATGTTGAGGGGGGACCAATTTGAACTTGTGAGAAGCAGCTTGGGGCCTCTGAAGTTGGCAGTCATGGCAACTAGCTATGACATCTGGGATCAACAGGCAAAGATTCTCCCAGAAGTAATTCTTCTGAAGCCAGTCAAAGGTCTTGGCAATGCCTCCATGGCCAGTTTCTTTATGAGCTTGCGACACTAAGGAGAGGCAAAGACTGGGGCGCACGTATGGCAGGTATTGACCCTGCACCTTCTTGAAGAGTTGGTTGTTGCGTATGAGGGTGTCTTCAGACAATTTGGACAGGGCAAGTCAAACCTCTTCTGTCTCACTTTCCCAGGAAGAAGGGTAGCCAATTAGCTTGTACAGGCGGTCTGCCTCAGCAGGATGTAGGGCAAGGATGGGCATTTGGGACAACCCATCAGCGTTCTGATGTTGAATCCTGGGGCAATGGAGCACAGTGAAGTCATAACCTTGCAGGCGGAGAGCCCATCTGGCTAAGCGTCCTTCAGGCTCCTTAAGTTGTTGTAACCATTTGAGCAAAGCGTGGTCAGTGACAACAGTGAAATGGGTACCATACACGTAGTGGCGGAATTGTTTGACTGCATGCAGCACAGCAAGGCACTCCTTCTCTGTAACACTATAATTCTTTTCATGCTTATTCAGCACACAGGAAGTATAGGCTACAGGGTGGTCCACACCTTCATTGTTGAGCTGAGCCAAGATAGCCCCAATAGCAAGGTCACTAGCATCAGTGTACAAGATGAATTCCTTATTGTAATTGGGGTACACTAAAATGGGTGCTTCTTTGAGTTTCTGCTTTAGAGTCTCAAAGGCTTGCTGTTGGCTGGCGGTCCATTTGAAAGGGACATTACACAATAGTTGGACCAGGGGTTTGCTAGTATCAGCAAAATCAGGGATGAATTGTCTATAGTAACCCATCATGCCCAGAAAGACTTGTACTTCTTGGAGGTTGGTGGGCGGAAGCATTTTGTCAATGGCTTCAACCTTCTTGGTCATTGGACAAATTCCCGTTTGGGTTACTTCATGGCCCAGGAATTCAAGGCGCTCTTTGAAGAAAGCACACTTAGAGGGCTTTAACTTGAGGCCAGCTTCTTGGATCTTTATGAACACCTCTTTAAGATGGGCTAGGTGATCAGTGAAAGTTGCGCTGAAGACTGTTATATCATCTAGGTAGACTAAGACACACAACAACTTCAAATCACGCAGGATGGAATCCATGGCCCTCTGGAAAGTTGCCGGGGCATTACAGAGCCCTTGCAGCATGCAGGTAGGTTCAAACAATCCTTCTGATGTGATGAGCGCAGCCTTCTGACGGTCTTCAGGAGAGAGGTCAACTTGCCAGTAGCCAGACGCCAAGTCCATGGCAGAGAAAAACTTAGAACCTCCAAGGCGTCAAAGAGCGTCATCAATGCGCGGTAAGGGATAGGAATCTTTCTTGGTTAGAGAATTCAACCTTCAATAGTCCATCACAATCCGGTGGCCTCCATCCTTTTTCTTTAAGATGAGCAGAGGGGAAGCCCAGGGACTTTGAGAGGGAGCTAGCAGTCCAGCATCCAGCAGTTGTTTGAGCTCCTTAGAAACCTGCGCATCTTCCACTTGGCTACGGCAGTATGGCTTGGCACAAAAGGGGGGAGCATCTCCTGTGTCAATCTGATGAATCACACCTTTGGCTAGCCCATAATCAGTACTATCTTTAGCAAAGATGTCTGAGAATTGGTCTAGTAAATCAAGCACCTCTTTCTGTTGGACCGGGGACAACTGAGGGAAGTCTTGGGCAGTGAACAGAGATAGGACTTGAGGCTTGTCTTTGGGTAGGTTAAAGTCTTGAAACGTTCCAAAAGGGTGAAGAGACAAGACGTCAGGAGCATTTAACAACTTTCTGTAACCAACAACCTGTCCTCTGGATACTGTCATAGGAAGCGCAGTAAGGTTGGCAACTAGTAATTGAACGGGATCCTTGTGGGAAACGTCCAGAATTCCAGGACAAAGGTAAGGCTTGTTACGCCCCAGCAAAGGAGGGGAGTACAGCTCTAAGAAAGTCTGTTCAGGTAGTTCATATGATATCTGGGAGTCTAGGATAGCCTGAGAGCCTGGGGGGATGGTGATAGCAGACGTGGCCATGAGAGGGATTCCCTCAGTTGCAGGACAAGCCATGGGAGGACACTTCATGTTGGTGGAATGGGTTTGGTATTTTAGGGTGAAAACTCCAGTGGGGTACTCCAGAGTACATGTCTTCAAACGTTTACCAGGAACTTTGATTGGCTCCTCAAAGATCAGGGGGACTTTGTACCCTAGGATAGAAAGATAACCATCCTTTAGGTTGATGATCCCATTATATTCCCAAAGGAACTGGGTACCAACCAAAAGGTCATAGCTCTCATTTTCTAGAACAACAGCCGGCGCAGCCAACAGGAGTTTACCAAATTGCATTGGTAAGGCAGAGTACGCACCAATGGCGCAAGTCATGGAGAGACCAGTGGTGCCATAGGATTGATGGTAGTTGAGATCAGGGGCCAGCTTAAGCTTCTTCATCAGTTTAGAAGAAACAACGTTGACTGGAGAACCAGTGTCCAGGACGGCTTTGATCTTGACCTTTTGGATAGATATCTCTACTCGGGTGGTGGTGCGTCCAAAGGGTGGCAGAACAGCCAAGATATCCTGTGCCTCAGCTAGTTCCTTGTCCCATTTCTCAATCATGCATTGTAGTCCCGGAAACTCCTTATATACAGTTTGGAGAGGGAGTGAGACAGATACATTCTTGAAAACGGCGTCTGCAACTTCAGCGGCTTCCTCTGATGATTCCACTAATACAGGGGACCGTTTTGCCTGAGTAAGATAGGGGTGGGAGACAACTGCTTTGGCCTCAGACAAGGGCTTGGTGGTAGTTGTAGTCTTCCCAGATTGTAGCTTGTAGGGAACTGCAATAGTCTCAGGGACGGCAAGAACAGAATACCTGTATGCATCATGGTCTTCAACATCAGATTCATCCACATCAGAATCATCAGAAATGTCATGGAACAGGAGGAGGATAGGAGGAGCTTCATCATCAGTAGGCTCAGAGTCGGTAGCAGGCAGAGGTGTAGGAGGAGACTGGGAAGAATTGTCAACCAAGAGCGTCTCTGCCTCTAGGTTGACTGTTCTTTTCCCGACTGATCCTTGGGATCAGCTCCTTCAACCTGCAGATTGGTGCAGACGCAAGAGTGGTGGCCTATCTGACCGCATTTGTGGCAACCCTGACGTTGAGGAGGATTTTGTGAGTTCATGGTGAGGATACAAGGACCGTGAGAAGAGGAGCCAGAGTTGGAAGCGGCACAACTTTCCTGAACAACTGCCCCAGAATGGGTAAGATGCATATCTTGGAGCAGTGTCTTTATACTTTTCATGGAGGACAGCATAGCCTTGTGGGCCTTGAAATGAAGGCATAGGAGTTGATTCACCTTGAGGGCCTGGGCGCAGGCCATATATGCTTCATGCGCCATCAATTGTCTACTTGTTATTAACTGTTGTCCCTCCATGTAAAATCTGTTGGCAAATTCAGCTAATGTCTCTTTGGGCTTGAAGGATATGTGCATGAAAGCATCATTTTTCACCTCCAGGCTAAGATCACCACCAAACTTGTCAATCAGGAGAGGTTTCATGTCCTCACAGGTCTCAATGGAGGGCAGCTCTGGTACAACTACCTCTTGACAGGTTGGGTGTAGGCAAGTCAGAATATGACTCTTTCTTAACTTCATCTGATGCTTGTCTCATAGCAGTCTTGTAAATAATTAAGAAAGCTGCAATAGTCGAGGTTTTGGGATAAAAGACTTGCTTAAAAGTAGGCTTGAAGTGTGCCTTGGGAGCTGGACCACCATTGCTGCTATCAAGTACATTTATGCACAAGGAGAACTCAGCTTCAGATTTGGAGGGAGGTTGTCTAGCCCATAGTTGTCAAACACTTTCTTCAAGGGTTATCAGAGTCTCGGTGGTTCTGGCATCCTTAGTGTTGGCTAGAGTGGTCTGTTGTTCAGTAACATCTAGGTGTTGTCCTTGGGTAGTGACAACAGTGGTAAGCTCAGCCAGTTGCAAAGTAAGGGATGGCCCCACCAATAGGCAAGGGGCAAATCTGTTGTTTACCAAATCAATCAACTCACTCATCTCTTGTACGTCTCTTTCCAACTCAGTCTGGTCTTATTTCAAATGGTCCACCTCATTAGCTAGGGCAATCAACTCTCTGGCACAGTGGATTAGAGGAGCCCCCGCCAAACCAGGACAACAGCCATCCTCTTTGGTAACCCCGAGTGGGCTAGCAGCGGCCGTCATTACCTCACGTAAAGCAGTAACTTCTTGCTGTAGTTCAGCAACCTGAGAAGTCAGTGCAAGAACCTGGGGATCAGGTTGAGGAATTTCAGTAGGACGTCCTTGGTTACAAGTGGAAGCGCGTAATTCCCGGATGGCTTCCCAGATTTTCTGCTCTCTGTCCACCAGATCATCAGCAGGAGGAGAAGGCGGAACATCAGGTTTGGGAGTGGACAGCTTATTCATCTGACTCTGAAGTTTGGCAATAGCTGTGGCAGTGGTAGCTCTCTCTTGATTGAATTCCACACTGAGTTCATTTAGACCTTGGGCGGCAAGGTCAGCTACCTGTTGCAATTGCTCAAAGGAATAGACACTAAATGCATTGAGTTGTTGCACTAGGCGCTCAAAGTTGGAGAGATAAGCGTTTAGGGTGGAGTCAACTTGAGTTTGCCAGGGTTGTTCTAACTGGTGAAACTCATGTAGTTGCTCCCTAACGTACTCAGGGATGGACTGGCGCATTTGCACAATGGAATTGACTAGAAGTATTTGAGAGGTGATCAAATCACGCTGATTATCAGATATCAGGGAGAACAGGGAATGGATCCACTGTTGGTAGGCAGCAAACTGGTCCCAATGATGGGTAACAGCTGCTTGTAAAGACAAGATTTCTTGGACGTGAAGTCCCAACACCATCTGGTGGTGGGCCAAGGCGGGCTGTACAAAGGATGACAGCAGGTGATCAGCAGAGCCAGCCGCTGAGAGGAGATGTTGTGGAAACTAAGGGGCCACAATTAACTCATATTATTTGGCACAGCTAAACTGTAGTTGAAGGTAAGGGATGGCCCCATCCCGAGCTATCCCAAGGGCTACCGCCATGACTTGTTCTAAGTCAGGGGTACCCATGGGATAAGCAACTAAGCGGGGACCATTCCCAAGGTTCAATACAGTAGGGACAATAGGCGGGTTGGCAATGTCTTCCTCAATAGGAGGGCTGGTAATTTCAGGCGAGGTCAACTCCCAAATAGGCAGAGGCAAGGGACCTGCAAATGTAGATGTGAAAGGGATGACCAAGGGGCTTACAGCCCCTGTAGTGAGCATCATTTTTGTTGTGTTCTGAGGTGCAGCACAGACACACAACGGGGAATCCTAAACTTATGATTGGATTTGTACTAAGTCTTAGTTAGATGACAGAAATGGCAATTCTGTTTACCTTGCGGCCCTGGATGAATAATCTCTACTAGGCATGGCTAGAGAGAAGCGCGGAAATACAGAAGACACAAAGATAAAAATGTGAATAGAACTTAATTTTATTGGTGAATATGGAAATGGAATATATAGTGGTTAGGAATACCACAAAACACTACCAAGACAGTAGGATCACTTGCCACAAGCATGAGTGAAGCAAGTGAGTTGCGCAGAGTCAGGAAACCAAACAATCATATTTCCTGAAGTGGAAGCCAGTTCATTTTGAAAGTCAAAAGCAAAAACAAGAGATTTGTCTTTGAAATGGCCCAACAAAGGCAAAATTGAAACATGGTGAATGCTGTTATTCACAACATTTTCCTCCAGGTCCTTGTGGTGCTGTTCCACCAAGGGGCTGTAGACAATAATATCATCCAGGTAAACTAGGGCATGTTTGCCTATGTGTGGCGCAAACACTTTGTTCATGAAAGTTACAAAGGTGGACGGGGCATTGATCATGCCAAAGCTGAGTACCACACATTTGTAGGAACTGTACTTGGTGCAGAATGCTGTCTTGGGGATGTCTTCCTTCTTGATACAGATCTGATTGTAGCCTGCAGTTAGATCAATCTTGGAGAAGACAGTGGCTTCTCCCAAGGTGTCAAAGAGATTGTCAATCAGTGGCAATGGGTAACAATTCTTAATGGTGACTTTGTTCAAGGCGCAGTAGTCTGTGACCAGGCGTAAGGTACCGTCCTTTTTAGCCACAAAGAATATGGCGGCCCCAAAGGGAGACTGTGAGGGGCGGATAGGTCCTTTTTCCAGTGCCTCCTTGAGATAGGCGCGCAGGGTGTTGTCTTTGTTTGGGGTCAGTTGATAGATTGGACGTGCCTTGGGTACAGTCCCCTTGAGTTGAATTGAGTGTTGAATGTGCTTCTCAGGGGGTAGCCCAGGTAACACTTCCTTAAAAATTTCTGGGTAACGGGCCACAATGTCACAATCTTGAGGTGTAAAGGTGTCCTGGTGGTCCTTGAAGTGTATGATTTCATACTGGCAGGAATCACAGTCAATTGCTTTCAGGTTTTTCTTTCTTGTCCAAAGTCTCTGTGATGCGTACAAAGACGTGGTCACATAGAAGTTGGTCCACAGAGTCAGGATAAATCTGGTGGTTGACACCTTCACGCTTGATGGTCAACACTGAGGTTGCCCAGTCCATGTGGGGGTTGTTTTTCTGTAACCAGCCCAGCCCCAGTACAATGTCAAACTTAGGGAAGTCAATGACGGGATCTTGGATGGTGGAGTGGAGGTTCTCAAGCATGACAGAGAAGGGGGCAGTTTCCTTTGTCACAGCAAAGTGGTATTCATCAGCCAAGACCACGTTTTTAATCTGTGAAGGATTAGTGGCCAGCTTGAATTTATCCACAAGGCTGCTGTTGACTAAAGTTTAATCTGCGCCTGAGTCTAGGAGTGCTGAGCCTGTGTAACTGCAAAAGCGGAAAGGGTAAGACATCAATTTATTGGGATGTCTGGCAATGGTGTATAGTACTGGGTCTTCCGAGGGCACTTGGATCATTGGGCATTGGTCCACATCCTTGAGTTGGTATCCATTGTTGGGCAAGTCAGGAGTTGTGTGGGGAGAGCTTGGCTTGCTTAGTGCTCTCCCTGTGCTTTTCCCTCATCTTGGTTGCCTTGGGTGGCGGTAACACAGAAATGGGTGCAATTTGACTGACTGTTATTTCCATTTCCATTCCCATTTGAACCCGTGGGTTTGTGGCTGTTGTTGTTGCTGTTGTTTCCAGGAGGTGGTCATGAGGAGCGCCTGCTTAGATGGGAGCCCTTGGGCCTTTCTTTTTCCCAGTCTGTGGCTTGTGTAGAGCGTTGTATGTTTGTTCCGCTTTTTCTGCTTCACAGTACAGGCTTTGCAGGTTGGTCACTTGGTCCAGGTTCACATGTCTCATCACGTGCAACTTGAGAGCGTTGTAGTACATGAGGTGTGTTGCTGGGGTGTCAAAGGCCATGTTGGATAGGGCACAGAGACAGAGTTCCTTGTAGGCGTGGGTGAGTTCTTTAACGGTGCCTGTCTGGGTCAGGTTCTTTACTTGATGTATGATCATGAGTGCTGTATTCTTAAGCACAAACCTTGCCAAGAAGTCCTGTTTGCAAGTGTCCCAGTTCTTGTCAGTGTGCTCTTTGTGCCACTTGTCACACCAGGTGCCAGTGTCATGGGTCAGGCGTATGGAAATCTCCGCAATCCAAAACCGCTGTGGGCACTCCATCTGAGCCAACTTGCTTTGGGCTGACTGGATCCATGCGGCAGCATTGTCGTGGTTGGCCCCGGCAAAAGGTTCCAAGGCGGTGCTGCAAAGTTTTTGTGCAACATAGGCAGGCATGGTTGTTTTGTCAGCTGGTTGGGGCATTAGGAAGGTGCCTGAAAGAACCCTTGGGCAGACAGGGCGTTGAAGGCGGGTAGCAGGATCACTGTATTTTGGTAGAGGACAAAACCATCAGGTATCTTGGTACCAGGAGTATACAGAGTCCAGTTGGGCGGGAGGCCAGACATAATTCTGTTGAGGATTTGTTGGCCGCAGCATGTGCGGGCAACAGGCAGAATTTTCCAAGATAAGGTAGGATGGAGAACCTACCTGTGCTACCAATGTTGTAACTGTGCTGTTTAGCAGAGTTACACAGGGAAAATATTTAGAAGATAGATAATAATCTTTATTGAGAGATAATGATTATATAGTTCATGTGAATCAAGGATAGAAGGAACAAGATTGGTGATCACACAGCTGGATGGAAGAAGGGGGTGGCTTGATCCTGATAATGAGTCAAGCGCCAAATCAAGGTATCCACCATGAAGGATCATCATCTGTTCATGTTGATGGATGTGGTTATTTGGGTTGACTTCCTAGTCTGCTTTGGGTGACCAGATAATTGGATTGCAGGTCACAAACCCGCTTGGTTGGAACCTTGCTGACGGGTCAAGCCTGTGGTTTTGACAAATATATTTTTATTATAATGCACTAAATATTGTATTGACTGTTGCGCTAACAAATGAATAAATTAAAAAAAGATAGAAATAGAATTTTTATTTAAATAATTATTAATTGTTGATGGTACTTAGGCTTTTCTAAGCCATAAATTGGACCTTGCGTGTCATCATATGATCCTTGTTATTTCAGTGCCACTATAGCCACACAACAAGCAACCAATGATTTTTATGTATTCCTTACTAATTTGTACTTAGGACGCAGTTCAAGTATATTGAATATGTTTATCAAATCATATTACAAGGGAAAGGTAATTTGAGTTGTAAACAATCATTTGTTTAGAACAATAGTGGAGCGGGCCGCATGATGCAGATAAATTTTTTCTCCATGTTTATCTTTGTGATAAATGGACCCGTACTTGGTGAGTAGTAAATAAAAACAGTTTTAATTCTTTTTTATTTGAAGTATTGGCAACTATAACTAATGTTTTTTAATATACTTAGATATATTAATATTATAAATTACATACTAAAATTTAAAATATTAAAATTAAAATATTAATTATAAATCTTAAAAGTTAAATATTTAAGTTTAAATAATCAAAATATAACAATTTTATTAAATTGTTATTTATTCAATATCAAAATATTTGATATTAAATATGTCAATATTAAAGATTTTAATATTTAAAATAAAATGAAATAAAAATTTTAAGTTGCAAGGTAAAATGATTTATTAGGTGAATGTGAGTTTCAAGGGGAATGTGTTTATTCCAGGGAATTATACCCCAAAATTAAATTTCAGCTAATGACCTAATTGGGACCACATACAGAAGAGTATGTGGTGTATGACTCTGGCGCCAATTGCTAGAGGGGTGGCGCTCAACACCGCGGTGGTGGCCAAACGTCTTATAAAAGGCAAAGGGTGAGGGAATCAACTAGCAGGTTTTTTAAGGGCACGTAGTACCCATATAGAGTTGACAATGCAAATAAATAATAGAGGACATGCTTGACTGTCCTGTATCCCTGTGGTGTTTTCTGGCGGACTAGGGCTACGTGGCATATGTCAATCTGTATAGGTACATCTTCTAATTTTTTCACATTGGCTTTCAGTATGCAGTGGAGCAGGATTCCCAGGTACACCGCAACATGGATCCTTTGCAAGATATATTTTTCTGAGAACATGCACAGTTTTTTGAATGTTTGTACTAACCTATTAATATAGGATGTTTGGTCAAACTTGAAGAGGGTTCTGGGGGCGCCTGGCTTGTATCAGCCCCCCAGGCCTCAGCAAACAATATCAATAAAGGCTTAAAATTATTCACAAGGACTGCATCCCTGAATTTGTTTGATAGAGCTTTAAAAACTTCATTAAAAATTGCAGATTTTAAATATTCATTTCCAATTTGAAAGTCAGTTTTTATTAATTTTTTTTGTATTTGTTGATATTTGTGAAGGGGAACCTTTGAACGCTTTCATATATGTATTCATCAAAGTTCAGTTTTATATCCCCGCAATTTTGTTTATTTCTTTGATTTTAATTGTTGATCCTAGTTTGTAGGCTTCCCTTATCCGTGGTGAGCACCCCGCAGGTGGTTGATATTCCCTATCTTGAGCTTCACTATTAAAAAAATTATTCATATTCTGTTGAATTATTTTATTTATTTGGTTTTTATTTATTTGTTTTATAGGGGTCACCAGTGACTGGTAACCCCCATAAACCCAACTTGGCGTAAAAGCTGCCACTTCCGCGACCTCATCACCATCCCTGGTGATGACTAAAATAAAAATAAGTTAAACATAAAAAGACTTACTGATTGTTTCCCCTGTGGCCCCCTCAGCCACAGGCGCCATATTGAAAAACTTCATGAGTGTTGGATGCTCTTCATTAATTTTCTTAGGCTTAATTTTTCTTATTCTTCTTGAAACTTGTGCTTCCTCTTGATTTTCATTTGATAAAGCTTTGGTATTTCTTGATGCGCTTCTGCTTCTTGCTTGTGTTTCATTTTTATCTGTTTCCATTTGGTCAGTTTCCTCTTTGTTGGTGTTAATTTCCTTCTGAATTTCTGTTCCTTCAATTAGTTTTATCTTCTTATTGTTTTCTTTGGCCCCCTTCCAGAACTCTCACAAATTGTAGGCTGTGTTGTTGAATTCAAGACTTGATAAAATAGTTCCCTGTAGATTAAGTATTTTTTATTCTTTTCATCTATAATATTTCCCAACTTATCCAGGGCATCTTCTTTTGACTGTATCAGTGGCTGGCCCTTGTATCCCGGCTTCCCTGTCACTATTTCCCTGATATTTCTTTCTATCTCAACAACCTTTTGAAGGTGTGCTTCTAATTTGTTGGTTAAGTTATAGATTGTTGACATATTGTTTGAATTCTATCAAAAAACTGGTTTTTATAGTACTATATTCAGCACATACATATTTTTCATCATCATTAATAAATTAAAGACAATAAACGTAAATATTGCATTAAAATATTGCAATTAGACGTCAACTCTTGCTATTTTGATATTATGTGCATAACTCAATGAATTTTGTTTAATAAAATCCACTGTAAACTTGGCCTTTTCCATTATAATTTAATGAAATGTATTGTGTTTATATTAGGGCCATTAACGCTTAGTACAGATATTGAAAATTAGTGCATTCTACAGCCTGTATATTTACCTATTGGTAATAATTCTATAAACTTTTATGTCGGATTTTACAAGGTAA
The DNA here is from genome assembly GCA_014839935.2 of Entomophthora muscae. Taxonomy (NCBI): domain Eukaryota; kingdom Fungi; phylum Entomophthoromycota; class Entomophthoromycetes; order Entomophthorales; family Entomophthoraceae; genus Entomophthora; species Entomophthora muscae. The sequence goes on along the minus strand of QTSX02000225.1, from coordinate 31,947 downwards.
TAATAATAAATGTGTTAATAGATTACTGTTTATTGTCATTAATTGGCTGATTTCTTTGCTGTGGCAATTGTACATTTTCTGATATTTCTGCACTAGCATCCAATTGGTTGGCTTCACATCCAATTGCACAGGTGATAGGAAAACAAGCCGCCACCCCAACCACATCCAGTCTCAGGGTGGCAGCTTGTTTTCCTATTGCCTGTGCAATTGGATGTAAAGCCAACCAATTGGATACTAGTGCAGAAATATCAGAAAATGCACAATTGCCACAGCAAAGAAAATCAGCCAATTAATGACAATAAACAGTAATCTATTAACACATTACATTTTTATTACCTTGTAAAATCCGACATAAAAGTTTATAGAATTATTACCAATAGGTAAATATACAGGCTGTAAAATGCACTATGTATCAATATTTGTACTAAGCGTTAATGGCTCTCTAATATAAACACAATCTATTTCAATAAATTACAATCAAAAAAGGCCAAGTTTACAATGGATTTTATTAAAAAAATACATTGAGTTATGCACATAATATCAAAATATCAAGAGTTGACGTCTAATTACAATATTTTAATCCAATATTTACGTTTATTGTCTTTAATTTATTAATGATGATGAAAATATGTATGCTCATAATTTTAAGCTATTTGTAAAATGTACAACATTGTTTTAATTATGGGAAATGTCAATAATGTAAAAAAGAAAGTATTATTAATTTTAAATTGAAAGAGAGATATCAATTTTAATAAGTTATCACAAAGAAAAGATTTATTTACTAATAAAAGGACGGGAAGGGAAGGGAATGGGCAGAATGAACGTTGCCTTCATCTGCACCCGTGAAAGGGGCGGCATCAAGGAAGTGGGGAGGAAATGGGTGATGGCTTGAGAGTCAGGGTTGGAAGGCAGGTGGCTTGATGGGGGGTTGGGGAGGCAGGGTTTGTTGACTGGGAAGGGGCAGAAAGAGCTGATTGCTTCAATTGCTCAAATTCTTCTTCTGCCCATATACTGGCTTGACAAAACAGATGGACTGGCGTGGGGGAGACAGGGGTCCTTTCTGGACTTATCACTATCACTTGCATAGAAGATGATGAGATCAAATAAGTCCTGGACGGACGCGGAAGGGAAAAGCTCATACCCCTTATCAATCTGGGTGCATAGTTTGTTGTAGGTGGCAGGCTTCAAGCGCCTGAGGGTGGATTAAAATTGTAGAGACATACATCTGCAAGATGCATGTCAGCGTAGTTGATGGGGTAGGACCAGCAGGTATGCCCCACAGCCCTGATTTCTTGGGTAGCCCATTCCCACTGCTCCATTTTTGCACTCAGTACAACTGTGTGCACGGTGTTTTGTGTGGCCCACTCCTCCAGCATGGCCTTGAGTTCCGTCTGGTAGGCATACCCATCTGTGGTGTTCAATATTGATGAGTAATAATTGACACCCAATGGGGAAACTGCCAATAAAACCCCAACAAAACAATACAAGATTGGGCCGTGCTTGTACATGTCAGATTGGATGCGCTTCTCTCCAAAGTCTTGGATACTGGCCAAGATCTTGGTGTATGATAGGAAGATGACATCATTACAGGCCCTCATTGCCCTCCCTTTAATAAAATTAATAATGGTTGCATTGTACGGGTTGGTATCCACCAAAATGGGGCCACCAAGATCCTGATTGAATAGGATTCTGGCGGTAACCACAACTCCATGCATCCATGAATTCACCATTCTTTTGTTGGTGAAGATGCTGTGGAGTCCCAACTGGAGACATACCTGGACCAGGGGCATCCGCAGGTCACATTCCATAATGACCATCATAAGGGGATGGGCTGTATCACCTTTGGTTGAGGTACAGGCACCAGTTGGGGTCTTCTTGGCACAGGGCCACAGTTGGCGTGGGCTCGCAGGGTTGCAGCCACAGTGGAATTTGCAAAACCCATTGCAGCCGCAATTTCCCTGATGGACATAAGCTTCTCTTGCTTTTCAACCATTTTGAGAACAATGTCTGTAGTGATCAATTTTCTTCTGCGTCTTGCAGGCTGATTGACTGGGGGAGGAACATGTCCATCTTGGGAACTGGTTGATGCCATCTGATTGGCTGTTTTGGGGTTCTGGGCTCTCTGGGTGACCCCATAGCTAAAATGGCTGGTTCCAGATGCCATTGCTGATAAGGGATTTGGTTTAGAAGCTGCCTGTGCATGGTGGGCAAACAGGGCCATGCTGGAAGTTGCAAGGGAAAGAACAGACTCCTGTGTGGCGCTTGCAGAGGGACCTGCGGGTTGGGAGTGGCCATAGACAGAGGCTTCACTGTCAAGAGACCCAGTGTAGCCCTGCATGATTTTGTCAAGGCCAGGGAACAGCTTGTTGACTTGGTTGTTGTTGGAAGAAGACATAATAAAAAAATTTATTATAATTTTAAACTCAAGAAGAGGAATGTATATTTTAGTCAATTTTATTGTTATATATGTCAATTTTGTGAATATTACAATCTAAATTTTAGCCAACTTAGATGGAATAGGGTGATTTTTGAGAATGCCTATGATTCCTAAAAGAATTTGCACAAATCCACTCTAGATCCTTTAACATCCTTTTTGAGACACCCATAAATTATATTTATTTCAAATTCATTGCAAGTATGATTTGAAACTTGGTTCTTGGATTTGACAATCCCGCAATTTCAGATTTGTTAATTTTCACATGATGTCTATGATTTGTTTGACATACAGGATTTCAAACTGTACATAAGAATCCCGCATTTCTGATTCATGTATCCCTCATTTGTTTGCTGAGTTTTGTCTTTTGTTAGTTGAGTTATCTGCTCAAGAGATTTGAAATTTGCTAATTTAAATAAACTAAAAAAAGTCAAATTAAATGGTTAATTTTATTAAATATTTTAATTATCACTCAGCTGAGTTGCCCGCAAAAGTGATTCAAAATTTGGACCAAGGATTTGACATTCCCGCATTTTTACGTTCAGGTTCTGAATTTACAGTACCAAATCTACAACACATACCCCTCAAAGCTAAAATGGCAGAAATAAAAAGGCTCAAAACACAAAAGGTAACCTACACAGAGGAACCACTTCCCATCAACTCTGTGTCTGGGTTCTAGCTGGCAACAGAAAGAAACTAGACTCAGTACACAGGGGACCAGGGAGAATCATCAAGTACAGACCAGATCACAACACCTATCTAGTAAAATTCCAAGGTGCTGAACCCCCAATTGTCAAGAAATATCACAGAACCTGTCTCCGCCTTAGTAAAGGAGAACACTCAAACAGAATGGTCCCAACTAGTAAACAGCTCCAGGAGCATCAGGAGGCAGCCGTTGAAACAAAGCCCCCTCCTGATGCACCAGAGTAACCCCTTAAGGGGGTGTCAAGGGTCTGGATATACAATCATTCTGGCTACCGCCAACCTACTTGACATCCAGCCATTGCCTGATTTGGTGCCCTTCCAATATACCATTCAACATACCAAGAAGGGTAACCAAGAAATATCACATGACAATCCAAGTATCCAGTGGCTCAAACCCATCCCGCACATGACCAACCCCTAGGTTTGATCTGACTAAATCTCTGCCACAGTCCAATCTATATAAGTCTAAAATATTATCCAATAAAAGATACTTCCTCCCTTCTCTCCTAATTCCATGTTTGAAGCTTCCCCAAAAAGGCACTCCTTATCATAGGCAAAGACCACAGCAGGCAGGAACAGGTACCATTCTGAGGTATGAGTATCTGCCAATTTTCTAAGGATGGAGACTAATGTTCCATTAACTCTCTCCACCATACCGTTAGACTCAGGGTGATATGGAGTGGAGAGGACTCCCCTCACGCCCATGAGCTTTTTCAGCTTGGGAATGACATTGGCGGTGAAATTGGTGCTGTTGTCTGTGAGGATGAACTGAGGACATCCATGCCAATGGATGATACGCTCTAAGATGAAGGTGGCTGTAGACTTGACTCTTACACTCTGTAGTAGCTTGGCTTTGACCCACTTGGTTAAGTGGTTGATGGCCACTATGATATATCAGAGGCGCCCTACACACATTGGAAGCAGACCTACAACGTCTATGCTCACAGTGTGCCAAGCAAATTTTGGTTCCACTTTTTTGTACTGATGGCAACCCACAAATTGTTTCTCATTCTGGCACTTGGAACAGAAAGTAAGGGTCTCCTTGATGTCAAACAGCAGAAACTCCCAATAGTAGTGGAGTTGCAGCTGGGCAACAGTCTTCCGGAATCCTCTGTGGCCCACTGCTTTGTGGGCAGCAAGTATGATTTTGGGCCTTTCTGACAGACAAGGGAATAAGTACTTTTTACCTTCGTGATATTTGTAGAGTTTGTTATTCTCTATTTGAAAGTCCTTTCTCAGCTCCCTCAGGATGGCCTGGACTTTTTCTGGCTCGTTATTGAGGTAGCCTTTACCATTTTATTGTACATGTTGTCTGCTTGGGATGATACCAACACTATGGTGGGCAGTCAAGACAGGCAGTCGGCATTCTGGTGGCTAGCTCCAGGGCGGTGAACTATCTTTTAATCAAAAGCTTGGAGTCTCAGTGCCCATCTGGCAAGGAGTCCTTTGGGCTCTCTGAGATTCTGAAGCCAACTGAGGCTGACATGTTCTATTACCACGGTGAAATGTATGACATGCAGGTATACCCTAAACTGCTTATAGGCGTGTATCACAGCAAGGCATTCTCTTTCAGTGACAGTGTAATTTTGCTCATGGACATTAAGGGACCTGCTGGCATAGGCTATAGAATGCTCAGATCCTTGATTATTGTTCTGGGATAGCACTGCCCCCAGTGCTGACAACAATGTGTTGGTGTGGGCAATAAAGGGCTTGTTGAAGTCCAGATACATCAGAATGAGGCTGGATGAAAGACTGATTCTAAGAGAATCAAAGGCAGTCTGGCACGCTGTTGCCCATTCAAAGGTAGTTCCATTCTTATAGGAGGTTAAACAGTGGCTTGCCAGTGAGTGAGAAGTTTGGAATAAAGCGTTAGTAGTAGCCAACCATCCCCAGGAAGACTTGTGTCTCTTTTGCTCTCTGGTTGCTTCATACCTTTGATGGGTTCAACTTTTGCAGGTTGAGGGCAAAGTCTAGTTTTATCTAAAACAAAGCCAAGGTAATCAAGCTGATCTTTAAAAAGCTGGCACTTTTGAGGCTTTATCTTCAGATTGGCGTCAGCCAGTCTTTTGAATATGGCTTCCAGGTGGTCCAGATGTTCATTGAAGGTCCTGGAAAATATGTTAATATTATCCAAATATACCAGAACGCAGGACAGCTTGAGGTCTCCAAGAATCAAATCCATGGTTTACTAGAGCATGGCTAGGGCGTTACACAGACCTTGGGGCATGCGTGTTGGCTGGAACAGCCCTAGAGAGATTATTATTGTGCACTTCTCCTGTTCCTCAGGTGGTAGCTCAATCTGCCAATAACCAGAAATTAGATCCATGGCGGAGAAATGCTTGGCTCTGCCTAGTCAATCAAGGGCATCATCAATCTGTGGGAGAGGGTACAAATCCTTCTTGGTTATCAGGTTGAGCCAACAGTAGTCAATCACAACCCCATTGCTACTGTCTTTCTTCTTAACTATGAGCATAGGAGATGCCCAAGGGCTCTTGGATGGCATGAGTATGCCTCTATTTAAGAGCTCTTTAATCTCCTTGCTCAATACCTCCTTGCTGGCTTTTGACCTTCTAATAGAACAGAGGCAAATAGGCTTTTGGTCACTGGTGTCAATGTGATGGGTGACATCAGTGGTGCATCCTAGATTGAAATCATCTTATGCAAAAATGCAGTGGTACTTTTTGAAAAGTGCACTGGCCTTCTTGTGTTCTTCATCTATCAAGGACAATAGGTTGGACAAAGGAGTGGTTGTATAAACAGAGGCTTCTACTTGATCTGGTAGTCCCATGTTGGAGAAGTCACCTACACAATGGAATGCCTCTATCTTCATTAACAGGAGGAGGTGAACAAAGGCAACTACCTGGTGCTTCTTGATTTTTAGGTTGAATTCCTGTAGGTTAGTCAATAGAACATGATTCTCCTGTTACCCAGGAATGATGATTCCAGGGGCAACGCATGGTTTGAAACAGGAGTAGTTCCAAGGCTGATGGATTTCTCCATAGAGTCCTTCAGGTATATCTAGGGTCAATCCAGAGTTGATGACTATCTGAGTGCTGCTCTTTAGTGTGAAGGTTAACCTTGATTGAAGGGGAATGCCTTTGTGTTCCTTTATCTGTGTAGGCAGCCACTTGCTCTTATTTCCTTTGATTTTGTAAGGTATTTCTACTACTCTGTCCTTGTAAGCCAGTTAAATGCTCTTGGTCTCCTTTGGTGGTGCCTTCTCCTTGGAGTGATACAGTGGGATTTTCTAACTGAGCAGTGTCAGTGTTTCCACTTCCATATCCAGCTTAATCCCGTACTTGCAAAGGAATGCCGTCCCAATCAGTATATCATAATTTTGACTGGGTAGAACCACGGCTGGCAAAGAGACCACAATCAAACCAAACCTCATTAGCAATGAACTGTATGCTCCAACTGAAGTGATGATGTGAATCCCAGCGGTACCATAGACTTTGGAGTGGGCCACTTCTGGAGCCAAACCCAGTCTTTTCACCAGGCAGGTTGAAGTTATGTTAATTGGGGCCCACTGTCTATAATGGCCCATACTTTTACCTTGTTTACAGAAACATCAGCATAAGTACATTATGTGTAATATTCAGATTGGAGATTTAATAAATGGATACCCAGAGGCTCTGGGGTATCAAAGTATTGGCAGATACTTTGGCCAATCTCAGGAAAGTTGGCTTCTATAGTTTCCAGCGGCATAGAGAACTGTACACCTTTCAGTGGCAGCAGGTTGATGGACACGTTTGGGTTAGAACTAGTATATACCTCCTGAACTTGGGCAGTGTAGGGCTTGAAGACGGTCTCTATTGTGTTGGCGTCAATTTTCCTGGGGCAGCCTCTCCCTTGGGTGGGTATTGCATACAGGTTATCTTCTACTAGATTATGGATAGAGTCCTCCTCAAAGTCTTTCTCCAGTAAGAATAGGTCAGGAAGGGGCTGGCTAATGGTCATAGACGTGCCCAGAATTGTTGCCTGGGGAGGTGTTGCCTCTTTGCTGATAGGCAAGGGGTTTCACTGACCTCAGGGCGCTGACTGGCTGCTTCTTGATTAGGGTTCTTTGGAATGGGAAGGGGGTTGGCAAGTCCAGTACATTCCATTACTGGTCCGCCTTCCCTTTTCCCTGCTCGGCGGGTTTGGCTACCAAGACCACATTGACAGAAGGGGGCTAGGCTTCCCTCCTTGGCATTCTGCCGCAAAGTGGCCTTTCTTCCCACATTTATTGCAGTTACCAGAATTGCAATAAGATTTATTTCTCCTTTTGACTTGTCTGCGTCAGATGTGGTATTTGGCTGGCTTGGGAGTTTGGGATTGCTCCTTAAAGTTGTTAAAACTTTTACCCGACTTTCCCTTGTTTGGGGCCTCAAACTGTGAACCAAGTCTGCTGAGATAGCTGGTGATCTTCTGCATGTCATTAGACTGGTTGAGAACTGGAAACATCACGTTGGCAAGCTCACAATAGGGTTGTAAAACTCTGCTCATGGTGATGCAGTGATCAAGATTGGAAAGTACCCCAGCTCCAAGAAGAGTTTGTGCCTCATGGTAGAATTGGTTGGCAAAGTTGGAGACAGTCTTGTATTTCTTGAAGGAGATATTGCTATACTCCGCCTTTCTGGCCTGGAGTTTAGTCTTGCTGCCAAATTCATTGATGACCGCCTGTTTGGCGTCTGCGTAAGTCCATTATTCCTGTGGTAGACGTGGCATGATAATGTCTACACTGGCAGGGTCCAGGGCATTAATGAGGGTGGTTGCCTTCATGTGATCCAATGACCCTTTCATGGACATCTCAAATAGTTGTATGAACGTTCTAATGTTTCCATTACAATCAAATTTAGGTAAGTTCAATGTCTTGAACTTATGGCCAGGTGCCAAAGTCTCTTCTATAGGAGCGGCCATTGGTCTTCTGGTGGGAATAGAAGGAAGCCTGGTGGAGGTCATGGGCGTGAGAGGAGGCAGTGCTGCAACTCCCATGGGCACATTACACATGTACTGAGATCTGTTACTCTCACAATCAGAACCTACTTCATGGAAGTAATAGGAGATGAAGTCTTCTGCCTTTCCAAAGAGGAGGCAGGGAGGGGTGACAGGCCTTGGACAGAGCTACTACTGCCTGCTCCGCTAGCCTGAGTCTCAAGCTTGCGTAGTCTTGTAGTAAACTTAAGTTCCATCTCCTTCCTAGCTGCACGTTCTTGAACCAGCTGTTCCAGTAGATTACTGTGGTTTTCCTCCAGCATAAGGACCATAGAGTTGAGTGTACCATGACGTTGCTCATCCTTCATGCGACCTTCCTCCAGGTGGGTGGTCTGTTTGCGTGCGGATTTGAGATCCTCATAAAGCAAGCTGGCAAGCTCTTGCACACTTTTGATGGTCTCCCAAAGATTGTTTTTGTTATCCACATAAGCATTGTGGTACAGGCAACAGTTGTGGGGGTCAGAGGAAAGTTCCTGAGAGGTGATGCCCAGAGGGGTAGAGACCTTCTCATTTATCAGACCGTCAAGCTTACTTGCCAGCTTGTTGATGTAAGCCACTAACTTGTTATATTAGTTAGTACTTCTATTGTCCGCATCATTCAGAATACAGCAAAGAGCTTCTTTATCAAGAGACTCTTTACTCTGATTCAGTTGCTGGACCAACTCGTCAACCCTACAGGTAAGGCTGATACAGTGAGTTGTCACATTGGTGATCAACTGTGGAGTTATGCTGGTGCTCTCAAAGCAATTGGCAACAATATGGTCAACCTGAGAGTTGAACTGCTGCACAATCTCATCCACCCTGAAGTGGGCATGATCAGTGTATCAAACAGATTTCTCAGGATACCCTGCAATAAATCAAAGCTGGTATTCAGCTTTTTGATTGTAGCCAAGTGGGCTTCCTGCAATTCATTGCAGCTAGCCCCCAGCTCAGTAAGCTCCAAACTTTGTCTTGCAACAAGTTGCTGCAAGTGCTTAATGCTTGGATGAACAAAGTAAGAGAGGAAGTCTTTGACTTGTCCCTTCTCCTTGTTCAACAGCTGACTGATCTGCATGCTGTTAGCTTCCTGGTACTGGCAATATGCAGTCCAAAGGTCAGCAGCATTAAGATTGTAGCTTAATAGAGTGAAATCTGTCTCCTGTTAGGCCCCTTCATGTTGTCAACCATGCAGGAGTGCGCCTAGCATAGCGTGTACCTCTTCTAAGGAATACTGGCAAGGTTGGTGAGGTCCTGGAACATTGGAAGGGTCCAAGTGGAGGCAGTTGTCTTGGAGCTTGATGGCGTGGTGTGGTGTCATATCCAAGCAGATACTAGTGTCCCTTTTGGTGTCACTAGTGTTCATGCATCCCCCCATACTTATCAACAAAGCTGGGGTGGGAAAGGGGAAAGGCAACACCTTGACTTGACACCAATAGCAGCTTTTTTTGTAGTGAGCACCACTGTCAAGATTTTGTGGTCTTGTGAAAGATCTTTATTGTTCATTATAGTAGGGATGTTAATATAGATTGTATGAGGACAATCTTTGCTACCAATTGAGTTGAGGTGAGGCTACAGCCTGGAGGTATCACAAGTCTGTAGGAGAAAACACACAGGTCTTCAAGTAAACGGCGACATGTTTTACTTGGATACTTCTGACTACTAGGTGTCAGCTAGTAGTGATACAACAATAGAGATTCTTTAATCTCTATCTTCAAGGGTGAATATTCTGCTCAATCTCTAATCAGGAGAGCACCTTATATAGGGTGGATAAGCCCTCTTGCCAGATTATAATCTGACACTTCCAACTCTTACTAGTCAGTCTATCTGTTCCCCAGACTGCTAGTTCCAGCCCCCAGAGTTAGGTAGCCATGCTGGTATGGCATGGGACTTCAATATATTACTGGTATCAGGAAGCCAGTCATAGGTGGAGGCATTGGGCGGCTCAAGGTGAAGCGCGGCCAAGCCAGCGGGTAAGGCCCACCATAGAATGGGTTCCAACTTGATAATGTAAGATACAGATTGGTTGAGTAAGGACCAGGGTCTAGAGTTGGGGACCATGGAATCCACCAATCCTGTCAAAGTAATGTAGAGTACTCCAAACAGTTGGGTAGAAGTGGTCTCGGCAGCAGCAGTAGGTTCCAGTGGGCGGTCTGGTCTTGGGGTTAATGGTGGAGTCATGGGAACAAAGTACACTGGTAGGTAGTTGTACTTGTCCTTGAACAATAAGGGCGGTATCTTGACCCTCTTTCCTTTGCGTCCTATGTACTCAGTACTTCTAGTCCTTGCCAAAGGGTCAGCAATGAGGATGGTTTCCAAGTCGTACTCCAAATAGGCCGGGTTGGGGGGTATTCAGTAAAATGCACAGGTCCAAAGGGGGCTCCTGTGGGATGGTATAATGCATGGGGCAATTTGGCAGATTGATCTTTGGAGGGGGCAGCGGCCTGGTTGTCTACTTGACCGGAATTAAGATGGAAGATCACTAAGACTAGATAGGGTAAGATTTGTTCAAACCAAAGGTTCATAAAACTTTATTATCAAAAATGATGATGTGGTCTTCACCATACCACCAGGATTTTTATACCATGGGACTTTGCTTCTTCAATTTTTGCAGGGTTCAGGTTTGCAGACAAGGCACTGGCGGGGCATGGATCTTGGCTTAGAGTCTCAAGGGCAGGAGATCCAGGTAGTGCCTGCTCTGGTGAATAGAAGTGGCAATGCTTTGTTCCGCTGCCACTGTTCACTATTTCACCTGAGTAGTTCAATTGCACTACCCTCTCTGGACAGAATGCGGGTAGTTGATGGTGGTCATTGGCAGAGTTAAAAATAGGTTTTGTTTTAACCTCCTTAAGGCAAGCTGCAACCTCTGTGTAGGTTTGGGTCTTTGGTGGCTCAAGGTTGGCATCAATCTGATGACCATTCAGGGAATTGTCCTTGGGAGACTGGCAGGTCTCGGAGTGACTTGTTAACTCAGGTATGCAATTTAGCAAGTTGGCAGGTTCCTGTCCACTCTGTGTGACTCAAGTAGTCTTTGGAGGATCAGGGTTTGATTCCAGGGCTTCCAGCGTCAATTCCAAAGCTCCAGTATTAGCTCTTGGCAGGTTGGCAGTAGGTCCTTCCCCAACCTCTGTTAGCCAGATTACATTTCCTTTGTTGGTATGAGTCTTCATTGGCACCAGTTTGGCGGCAGACTGGCATCTATTCAGGGAATCCCCCGTAGTAGGCCGGCGGGTCGCAGGGTAATTTACTAATTTGAGCCTGTGACTCAACGGGTCAGCGGGTCCTGGACTGTTCTGGAGGGTTCAATCTGCCTTCTGGGAGCTGGGGCTCAACTCTTGGGTTTTCAATACAAGTATTGAAATGTCATTCATGATAACTGGACCTCAGCTTAACTCATCAGCATATTGGCAGCATCTGGTTTGTGGTTTATGCATATGCAAGTTTGGTTACCCTATCAACTGGGTTTTTGCATCATGCATTATTTTTTAAATGACCTTCTATGTTGGTCATAGAATTTGAGGTGTCTCCAAGTGCAAATGTTTGGCAGGAACCATCTTGCATTATTATTTTTGGGCATTACATCTTATTGGCTGAGAGGCCTTCTGTGCTTGAGATCAGGTATCATCAAGCTTATCCAATCAGAGTCAATCCAATGGGAGGATCATAATTGGATCAGGGTCAATCTTTGGAGTAATACTCAATGTACTGATTAGCTGAGGCGTGGAGCAGGATCAGCTGATGCTTTCCTTAAGCTTTCCAGCTGCATGGCAATTGGCCGTCTAACCAATCAGCCAGGGAATAATGGTCAAGTCTACCATATTATTCCGGATTCCTGACAAGATGTATAAAATATTTCTTTTTGGTATACAAATTTGTTCTATCTATATCATTTTTAGTGGAAGTACAGTGTTTTTAACACAATAATGTTCAAGTCTTCATTTTATGATATGTAAGTGGCAGATTCTTGATATCTTTGAATACTGTATCTTATAAATAAGATATAGGACTATATATTTTAATAAGTATAAAATTGTATAGTATAGCTTTAATAAGAAAGTAATGTACTTTATATTATTTTAATGATATACTTCTATAACTTTTATCATTGAAATAAGATCACTAATAAACCAAAATACCTAGAACCATATGCTTGTATCTTGCAGGAAAAATCCTTTATTTTGCTTATACTAAAGTATTATTATAGCTTTGCATAAGCTGAAAATTAAATTAACTTTTATTATTAAACTATAGTTTATAACACAGTTTTTGTTTAGTTTCATATTTTATACTCAATTGAATACAGTTACATATAAATTATAGTCTAATTTTGCTTTTGAAACTAAAATAAACTTTCTTTTAAAAACAGCTAGTTTAAGAATCTTTTTATTATCTAGAATATATTTTTTACTGCATAAATGAATTCCTTGGGGTCTCTTTAGTCTATAATAAATTTTTAAATCTATAATTTTATATTAAAAACTGTATTTTATTCTGCTTCAAAGTTACCCTCCGGAAAATTGATTTTTGCACTTTGATCTTTGATATTTCCAATTTTTGCACCCTACATAGTATTACAATTTTTGCACTTTTGGGGGGTCCCATTTTCGATTTTTGCACTTTCGACCTTAAGAACTTCGACCTAAGGAACTTGCCCGATAATCCCGCATTTTCAAAAAAAACATAGTCAACTTAATAAACATTGTTTAGTGATTTGAACCTTTCATTTTAAATTCCTATTAGTCCATTTCATTCGCTTGAGAAATGTAGACCTAATTTGAAGCTTACAAGATGCCTATGAGATCATAAAATTTATTTGCTATAACACTAAAAATGATTTAATGGTCATAATTGCCAAATTGTACGTCATAATAAAAACCATGCATGTTGGATTTACCTATGCCACATTTTTTCAAACAGGTTGTATTTCTACACTTTAAAAATTAAGCTAACTCTTTATTTTTATATAGAATGTTTTTATTTTCACCCAAAAACGCACTGAAATCCGACAAAGTGCCGGAAATAGCCTTGTCAGAAAAATGTAGTTGGAAATGGGGTGGGTAGCGTCATTTAGCAAGCTAAGATTATTCTTGATTAAAAAGAAGGACTTAGATTTGGAGAGTCTAGACTTTCCAAGGTTAACTTTCTTCCTTAGGGATTCCAGAAATCAAGGCTTTAATATTTTGTAATTTAAATACACCTTTTGAATCATTCGGTGAATATAGTACCTTTTGCATTGTCTTGGGATATTCTTATTAGAACTAGAATAGAGGATTCTTTTTTCTACATCAGTGAGCCGCATGATGATGCTGTAATGTCGAATTACAGATATATGATTGGAGCTTTTCACAAAGTTTGCAATTAGTTTGCCATCAAATTCATTTTTTTAATTGGTGGAATCAATTGTCTTAATTTGAAGTATTATTTTTTAAATTTCAGTGGAGGAAAAATAAATCAGAGTGGTTTATCTCAGCTATAACAGTTAGCGGGAATTGCCCTAATAAAAAATCTAAATACTGGAACATCAAATCTTTTTAAATTATGTTGTCTTTTTATTGGCTGCATATTTCATTATGGCGCATATTGTTGTTGAGTATAGCCTAGATACAAGTGAATGCAGTATATGGAATATATTTAATTTGCTATTGTATTCAGTTGAACCTATTTCATCACACGTGAAACAATTCTTGAATTTATATTGAACGTGTAGCAAAAGTAAGCCCGTTTTAAATTCAAATGTCTATTCAGACAAGTTTAAAAGACCAAAGTCTACTTTCTTCAGTAGCCATGAAATTTTCTACTGTTTTCTCTGGATTCGTTGCCTTGTCTCAAGTTCGCTGTGAGTATAACCCAGCCCAAGACACCATTGCGTATCAGCCCATTGGAGCCGAGAACCCTCACACACTTGACTTTACAATTAAGAATATTGAAGAAGAGGTATGCTATAAGGGATCTCAGATGGATGACTTCATTGATTCATTCCAAGAGAAAATCAAGGACAAACAAGAGTTTCTTGATATGCGTTTAATTATTATTGACGCTATTGGTGATACTATCCTGGGGCATTACAATGATGCCCACCAAGTCCGAACCAGATTACCACCAGTGAAAGGCATGAAACCAAAGGAAGCAGAAAAGCAGCTGAACAAAGCCACCATTGAGCTCCAAAATATCTATACCACCGCACTGGACCAAACAGTTGCCATTCTTGATGCCTCCCGAAAGCGCATTGTTGAGATAGCCTTTAAAAATGTCACTGGAGTCAAGAAAGATGTATATGAAGGCCTTATTCAAGACATCAAAGCCCTGGAGACAATCTCATATGACGCATATTCAAAAATCAAGGCAGCTAATTCTATTGAAAGAGCTAACACTTTGAAATGGTTTTATAGAGTGCTTGTGACCCCCTTTATTGCACGCAAGCAGATGAAGAAAGAAACTTTACATCAGAGCAAACAGAAAATAAGCCACATTGAGCTTTGATATCAAATACCTTACCAATAAAGCATTTTTATGCTAATGATATTTGTCTCTTAATTTTATTATTTTTTTACAAATCAGAGTGCACATGTAAAGAGTTTGATTTACTAAAAATATACATAATCTTTTTTCTTGTCTACAGTGTCAAAACTACAGGATAAACACCCAAAAAGATTTCACCTCAAAAGGAGGATCACACATAGCTCAAATCAACCCAAATCTAGGGGGTGCTAAGACAAGCTTGCCAGTTGGGGCATCACATCTAAATTGGCCATATATGTAGCACAAAATTTCCTAATAATAGTGCTCCATAAAATAGGGTAGCTATCTTCCCATA
>QTSX02000225.1:0-17034 GCA_014839935.2 Entomophthora muscae | reverse complement strand
GCATAGGTAAATGAACCATCCTACATTCCAGCTAAAAAATTCTACCACACACTAGACACACTTCACAGTAAAAATCTATGGTAAAATCATGGTTAATATTCCCACAGGTTGGATATCTTATTCTGTGAGTACTGCTATCACTGAAAACATGTTGGCTACCAAGGAATGGCTGGACCCCTAGAAGGCTTCAATGCTCTCTTCATACAAGTATTCTTCCAGACCCCAGCATCAATTAGCCAACAACAACAACAAAAAATAGGAACTCAACCATAACCAGATACCAGTGCACATAGCCCAAAAAGTATAAAGTGCTTTGATCAAGAAGTTCATATATTTCACAGACACCAGCATTATCACCTGGATACTATTGCAACTGAACCAATCAGAGTTCAGTATTTTGATTGGGGAAGACAACAGTCTAATATAAAGGACAAGAACCAATAGAATAAGATGTACTTTATTTTGGAATATTGTGACTAATATACCATATGTAGAAAGCCACCAGGCCACAGGGGGTGGCACAGTGGCAGGCTCCATGTAAGGTTCAAAGCCTAGAATAACTTGTGCAGGGATCAGCAAAGTTGAATTAGCAGAACTCCTAATTAGGAAAAAGTAACTGCAATTTGATATTGCCATCAGTTTGATTCATGCCGCTAGATACGTCTAGGGGCAACTCATTGAGCGCCCCCTGTATATTGTAAGATACATTAGCAGGCAATGAGAGAAACTTGGTTGCAACACCCCCTTGCCCTCTGCTTGTTGTCAGACACTAATATCAGAGTCTGTGGAAGATCTGGGAAGGTCTGCAAAAACAACTTTTATGTGGGGATAGTGCAGCAGGGGCACAAGCAATCATGGTGGAGCTTTTTGGTGTTTACTTGGGCGTCTTCAAGTTGGTAGGTATGGTTATCATAGACCACAGCTATTTTAAAGGGTCCAAATGGTTGGATCTAATTTAGCTGAATTGGGGTTGAGAGCATAGATGGGACCACCTACAGTGTATCTTGCCTCAAGGTGCTTTGCCCCCATCTATTTGTTTGTGTTCAATGTCTCAGGCTTTGGCGCACCACTGACTCAGGGAGGGAGTAGTCAACAGGGAGGTTTCCTGGGAACCGTGGATTAAAATTTCACTTGTTCTACCTCTGTCAAGCTGTCAGGGGTTCCAAAGACCAAGGTGCTGGGGCTGAACCCAGTGCCTCTGTTGATTCTCACTTGTAAGACAAGTAGGGTAGTGGCCAGGTGTTCAGCCCACACAGTATTGTGGTGCTCCTGTGAGAGCTTGAAAATCAGTTGGACCAATAAACCATTTAGGCGCTCTACACAACCATTGGCTTGGTGATGGTAGGGAGTCATGAATACTTGTTAGAGGGCATTCATGGTGCAATATGCCTTCATGACATGCCCTACAAGCTTGGGTTCACCATCTGTGATAAGATGTTTGGGCCTCCCAAAGCAGACCACAATTTTCTTGCCAATGAAGCAGATAATAGTGGTGGTGGTATGATTGGTGGTTGCCCACGCTACTGGCCAACATTTGAAGTAGTCAATGGCTGTAATGATGTATTTCTTGCCTAGTCTGTCTTCAGGGGAGAGGCCCCATAATGTCAAGGGCTCACTGCTTGAAGGTTTCCATGAATTTAATGGGCAGAACAGACTTGGGGGTGCAGGCTTTGATGTGTTCTTTTCACACAACACACATGTTTTGAGGAAGTACAAGATGTCTTGGCGCAAACACGGCCACCAAACCTTACGTTTCATGATCTCAAGGAGGTTACATCCTCTGATGTAACCCAAGGTGTGGTGGTAGTGTAGTATGGTATCCCCTTGCTGTGTGATGGGAATATCAGGCGTCTTCTCACCTATCTCCGCCCGGCGGCAGATGTTACCAGTGTCAGTGATGAACTGACTATTGTTGTCCTTCAGCCTGGTAATAGTCACAGAATTAAGACCTTCATAACAAGTAGCCTCAGGACATAGGTAGAGCATTAGCCAGTCTGGGTCTAGGCCATCATCTCCCATGATGAACACTAAATACAGTCTGGAGATAGTGTCAGATATGACAAGTTCCTTCACAGGCTTGTATTTGATGCACAACTGATAGGGGACAGGTGCTTAACCCATCCTGCATGGTGTTGCGTTAAGTGGGACTGTGTGTTGAAGTACTGGAGTGACTTGTGATCTGTCAGGACGCGGGATAGAAAGGTAGCCCCTTCCAGGTGACAGCGACTTTTTTAACGCAGTGCACAATTGTTGCTAACTCCTTGTCATGTATGAAGTAGTGTTGCTCTGAGTTTGTGATCTTCCTGGATTCATAGGCCACAGGGAGGAAGACACCTTTGTCAGTTTCTACCCATAGCACGCCCCCTATGGCTCTGTCAGAGGCATCAGTCTCAAGTTTGTACTGGTGGTTCCAATTGGGGAACTGCAATACAAGTCCAGTTGTAAATCTTTGCTTCAACATCTCAAGGGCTTTATCTCTGGCAGGAGTCCATTGGAAGCGCTGTTTAGTGTTTAGGAGCTCATTGAGGGGTGTGATTAGCTCTCTGCAGTTGATTATGAACTTTTGCACATAGGCAACCATGCCCAAGAAGGTCCATAGCTGACCCAAATCAGTGGGAATGACATGCTTGTGATTGCCCTAATTTTGGCAGGGTCGGGCTTTATCCCTTGGGAAGAGATGGTATGCCCAAGGGACAAGAGCTCTGACCTGAGGAAGTATCATTTGGAAGGCTTGGCCTTCAGCTTGTTTTTATGAAGGGTATTAAGGACAGTACAAAGGTGTTAGAGATGTGTGGTTTGATCTTGACTGAAGACAATAATGTTGTCAAGGTACACAACAACACATTTTCCAATTAAATCTTCAAATGCTTTGTTTATCAACATGTCAAAAGTGAAGGGAGCGTTGGCCATTCCAAAATTCATGACACAACACTCAAATGACCTGTAGCGCGTGCAAAAGTCAGTTTTTGCCTCATCCCTGGGCGCAATGCGGGCCTGGTTGTACCCTGCAGTGAGATCAATTTCACTGAAGACCTTCACACCTGCAATTGTATCAAACAAGTTGTCAATTAGCAGTAAGGGGTATTTTTTGACTGTCAACTTGTTTAGAGCACAGTAGCTGGTTCCCAATCAAAGGGACCTGTCCTTCTTAGCTACAAAGAAGACTGCAGCCCCTTATGGCTAGAGGAAAAGACGGATGAAGCCCTTATTAAGTGCGTCCACGAGGCGTTGGCAGAGAGTCTTGTCTTCCATGAGCATCAAGCAATAAAGGGAGCATGCCTTGGGAAGCAACCCTTGTAATTGGATAGTATGCTGTATTTCTCTTAGAGGAGGCAACTGGTCTGATGTTTTGATGAAGACGACCTTGTACTCCACAAGGAGTGCTACAAGTGCTGGTGGAGGAGTGGTGTTTAAGGGAGGGGCCTCAGTGGGTTTGGAGCAGATGACTTTGACCAAATACCAGGAAAATTCCAGCTTCCCCCCTTGAAGTTTTATGTACCAGTCTCTGTGAGTCTGACAAATATGGTGTTGTGGAGTAGTTTGCTCATCTTGATGGGGTAAATCTGTAAACCCACCCCATTTCTGTTGAGGGTGATTACAGATATATCCCAGTTAATATATGGGCGGTTGTGTTGAAGCCAGGCAAGGCCAGCAATAAAGTTGTGGCTGAGCCCTGCCATAATTGGCCTATAGAGATTAACCTGGATGCTCCCCATTCTCACAGAGAAGGGTACTGTCTCATTGGTGATTGCCAGTCTGCTGGAGTTGGCAGCATATACTGCTTTGAATCAGCTAGGCACACAATCTATTTGTTGAGAATCTGTGTATTCCTGGTTGACCATGGTGCAATTGGCCCCAATGTCTACCAAAAGTTTGTGGGTGTTCCCACAGAAACAGAAAAGTTAGGCCAAGCAGGTGATTTTTTAGAAGAATGACTTTCTTGGAGGATAGGGTTGTCACTGTGGACTTGGAATATGTCTAGGGTTTCAACATTGTGCACATTATAGTTGAATGGGTTTTTGGCAAGGATAGATTGGGAGTGGGGATCAAGTGGGGTTGCAGAAACTTTTTTATCTATAACCCCAGGCTTTTCCTGGGTCTTTGATCTGAGCTAACTGAAGCCCCCCTTGCAGGGGCACTTGGCTCTATTCTCCTGCTGGCGGGATTAGTGGCAACCCACTTGATTGTGGGTGCTGCCAGGTGTGGGGCAAGACTGAGGGGGTACTGTTGCAACCGAGTTTCTAGACTTGTCTGCTAACATATCTTACAATACACAGGGGGCACTTGATGAGTCGCCCCTTGACGTATCTAACAACATGAACCAATCTGATGGCAATATCAAATGGCAGGTATTTCATCCTAATTAGTAGCGCTACCAATTCAACTTGCTGATCCGTGAACAAGTTATTCCTTGGCTTCAAACCTTACATGAGACTTTCCACAATGCCACCCCTATGTGGCCTTGTGGCTTTCCCCATATGGTATATAAATCACAATATTCTACAATAAACAATACCTTATTCTTATTATTCTGTCCTTTCTATTGGACTGTTGTCTTCCCCAATTCCAAATACTGAATCCTCATTGGTTCAGTTGTAGCAGTGGTAGCAGCAGTAGGTTGACAACCTACCTAAAAAAATTCCCTCAAGAAAGAACAGAGTACGGGCTGTATGGCTACTCCCCAACAAGATACCTTCCTGCTAATCCCCAAAGGGGACATCCCCAACAGGTACATTATCTATCAAGATCATTTAGTTCTCACAAGCATGTACAATTGATTCCGCCTCAGGCAGCGTGACGCCAGCGTCATCCCGCCCCAGTCAGACCTGTCTCAACAGATGCTCAACCTTCATCTAGAATACTTTGTGGGGGGCATTGAAGGGGCCAACATTGTCAGTTGGCTTCAATTTACTGAAACCTGTCTCCGCATCTGTCAGGTTCCTGAGCTCATGTGGGTTGCCACTGCATCTGGACGCCTCACAGGGCCCACTGCTGTGTGGTTCACCAACTGGGACAGTCAAGAACTTGATGTTACCTGGGCGGCATTCCAAGACACTGCCAAGTCCTGTTACAGCAAAACCTTCTCCCCCATTGTCGTGGGAACTCCTCTTCTAGCAATCAAGCAAACTGGTTCCGTTCCTGAGTACCTTGCTACCGCCCCCAAAGCTGTGACCAACATAAATGCAATGCTACTCACTCTCATTGTCAATGGGTTAAAACCCCATATCTGCAAGTGGGTCCTGTAGGTCGCTGAACCTCCATTGATGACTGCTACAAGGCTATTGTGGAGGCTAACAACCAGGCCTCAATGGGCTTCTGCCATACCAGTGACGCTCCATCCCAACCTCATACAACACCTGGTAGTGCCCACAGCCAAGTAGGCTGCCGCCAGCCCTGCCAGCAGGAAAATGGGGTTAAACGCCCCCACAAGGGGGAACTCCAGTTAGCACAAATTGAGGTCCAAGGAAAAGCCTGGGGAAAGTAGCTAAAATAAGTTCTGCAACACCACTTGACCCTCACTCACAATCCCTCCTTGCAAAGAACCCCTGCAACTACAGTGTACACAAAGTTGAAACCCTTGATGCCTTCCAGGTTCATAGTGACAACCCCGTACTTCAATCAAGCCATTCTTCAAATAAGGTAACCCGCTTGGCTTATCTCTTCCGTTTGTGGGAATACCCACAGACTATTGGTGGATACTGGGACCAACCACACTATGGTTGATCAGGTGTTTGCTGATTCTCAACAACTAGACCAAGTACCAAGCAGGTTCAAGGCAGTACAAGTGGCTGACTCCCATAGAGTTGCAATTACCCATGAGATGGTACCCTTCTCTGTGAGGATGGGGAACATCCAGGTTAAGCTCTCTGGGCCAATCATGGCAGGGCTCAGCCACAATGTAATTGCTGGTCTTGACTGGCTTTATCACAACTGTCCCTACATTGACTGGGATATGTCTGTAATCACCCTCAATAGAAATGGGGTGGGCTTTCAGATATATCCTGTCAAAATGAGCAAGTTACTTCATAATACCATGTTTGTCAGAATAACAGAGACATACTTTTATGATTTCAAGGGGGGAAACTAGACGTTAATTAATGCTCAGTCAAAGTAATTACACTGAACTATCTGCGGCCCCTCCCTTAACCACTTCACCTTCACTGGCACTTACTGCACTCCTTGAGGAATATAAGGACGTCTTCAGTGAAACACTGGACCAACTACCTCCTCCCCAAGAGATCCAGCATGCTTTAAAACTACAAGGGTTGCTACCTAAAGAATGTCCCTTATATTGTCTTACACCAAAAGAAGATGAGACCCTCTGCCAGCACCTTGTAGACGCGCTTGACAAGGGCTTCATTTGTCCCTTGCTCTCTCCGTATGGGGCTGCTGTCTTATTTGTAGTCAAGAAGAACAGGTCCCTTTGCCTGTTCACATATTACTGCGCCCTAAATGAGGTGACAGTTAAGAATAAGTACCCCCTGCTGTTGATTGACAACCTGTTTGACACACTTATGGGTGCAAAGGTCTTTAGCAAGATTAATCTCATTGCAGGGTACAACCAGGTCCGCATTAAACCAGGGGATAAGGCAAAAACTGCCTTCTGCACACGCTACAGGTTGTTTGAGTGTTGCGTCATGAAGTTTGGAATGACCAATGCTCCTTCCACCTTTGCCATGTTGATGAAAAAAGCATTTGAAGATTTAATTGGAAAATGTGTTGTTGTGTACCTTAACAATGTTATTGTCTTCAGTCAAGATCAAATCACGCACCTCCTACACCTCTGTGCTATCCTCAACAACCTTCAGAAAAATCCTCTTAAAGCTAAACCCTCCAAATGTGAGTTCCTCAAGCCAGAGCTGCTGTTCCTTGGGCACATCATCTCTGCCTAAGGAATAAAGCCCAACCCTGCCAAAATCAAGGTAATCACCTGTATGCCGCCTCCAACTGATGTGGGCCAGGTGTGTACCTTCTTAGGCATGGTTGCCTAAGCGCGCAAGTTCATCCCCAATTGCAGGGAACTAATTGCACCTCTCACCAAGCTCCTGAACACTAAACAGCGCTTCCATTGGACCCCTGTCAGAGATCAAGCCTTTGAGACGTTGAAGCAAAGGCTTACAACTTCACCTGTATTGCAGTTCCCCAATTGGAACCACTAGTATAAACTTGAGACTGTCACCTCTGACAGAGCCATAGGGGCGTCCTATGGGTAGAAACTGACAAAGGTGTCTTCCTCCCTATGACATACTAGTCCAGGAAGCTTACTGACTCAGAGAAACATTACCCTTTAAACAATAAAGAATTGGCAGCAATTTTGCACTGCATTGAGAAATGGCACTGTCACCTGGAAGGGGCTACCTTTCCACCCCGCGTCCTGACAGATCACAAGTCACTCCAGTACTTCAACATGTAGTCTCACTTGAAACGCTGCCAAGCAGGCTGGGTCAAGCATCTATCCCAGTGGGGTTCCTGTCCACCAGTCCCCAAAGTGTGTCCTGGGTCATAGCCAGGGACCAACTGGAAGGAGTTGATATTCTCTAGTAAGGGAAAATGTATCTCAGAAAATATGTACATGGGTAAAATGGGCTTTTATTAACTCTCAGAAGGAAGATCTCCTTAGAAACCTTCTGGTATATGGCCCAGGGGGTCAGGGAAACAATATGGGTTTGCCAATACTTGGAGTCCTCCAACAATATCTTGGACTCCTTATACTTGGTCTTGGACTCCTGCACCTTAGTCTTGGACTTCTGCATCTTAGAATTAGACTCCTGCGTTGCGCTTAGGATCCAGATCCTTAATCTTGGGCTCCTGCCCCGTTATCTTGAGCTTCAATTCTCTTTATAGCTCTAGTGACCTTGTTATTCCACCTTTACCTGTCCAACCAAGCTCCTGCTGGCAATCAAAAGGCTTCCAAAAACTTTTTGAAAGAAATTTCAAAGACCTTTTAACTTTACAGCTAGATTCCTTCTTATAGTGTCCTTTTCCCAAAGGTTCTACCTTCAAAATAGCTTTCTTCAAAAGCTTAAACTATTGCCGCTCACTTTTTCATATAATAACTTAAGCTTACATGCTTACTTTCTCAAAAGCTTAAAATATTAATTCACTGTTTTCTTGCTTATACTTTAAGTTTTTGGCTTCCAACCAATCATATTCATCAGGAAACCTTCAGAACTCAACCAATGAATTCAGAGTGCAGAAATAGACCATTTCTGAAGTTCCACCGGGACCCAACTAAGAAATCAATTTCCATTGCTCAAACCACTCAAATTGACAACTCTTTGTGTACCAAAGCGTTAATTGGTTCACTATTCCAGCACCAGTCTTCCCTGAATTCAACCTAAACCAATATAAATAGTAGAATACTATTTAGATTTTTCTCTTTGGACCTCTTCAAATTTTTCTCCATATATTAAAAATATTGTAAAATCCAAGGAAAACGTCCCACCAAAACAACTTTGTATCCAGCTCTCATAGCAACATACCTTCATCTATCCTAGGAACTTAATAAATAAATCTCTTACCCACACTTCTATCCACTTTCTAAATGAGTTCACTACTAAAACAAGGCAAAACATTCCACATTTTAACACCTTGGCAAATTGATTTGGCAAAATCTTGGCTCATTTCTCCAGACCACCAGTTCTTCATCATCATCTTCTGGTCCTTCAACCAGCTCATGTATCATGATCAGCTAATCCTACATCATGATCTTTAACCACATCTTTCAGCTCTTCAGCTTAACCAGCAATCAGTTCATCTCAGTCAACAAACAGCTCTTTTTAGTCCTCAAACAGCTTCTTTATCATGATCTTTCAGTCCTTCAACTTATCCTCACTAGGAACCACCTTGGTTCCACCTGCACAAAGAACCCTTTTTGGTTCTAAACTTCAATATAAACCAACAGTCCCTCAGCTAGTCTTCACTGTGATCAAACAGTCCTTCTTACTAGTCTTCTCTGCTGATTCTGTGAACCACATTGGTTCTTTATCCCAGTCCCTGTTATTAGAACCTGTAGACCCAGGCATGAGTCTACATTGAACTGGAGTTTGACTGGGACCTCCCAAGTGGCAATACACTTAGGCCATTCAACCATAGATCAATATATATGTGTTGTTTTTACTTACCCAGGTGATTAAATCTGGGCTTTCAGTTGCAAAGTAATCAGCTTTACTTCCCAGAGGCCTGATCATACCAAGTTCTGCAGCTTGCTTCCCCAAGCAAACCACTTTGGTGACACCTCTGAGAAAATATATGCCCTCTAATGCTCACTTTGGAATCTCACCAAAGCTCCCACAGGGACATAAATGAGGACACTCTACCAGTCTGTTAGGTAGGATGCTTGCTCACAGACCTCCTGTAAGCGTATCAGGGTATGTAGAGCTTTCAAAGCTCATCCCCTACCATGCTGACATACACTTCTACCCTGGCAGCCCGCATTACCTGCCAGGGTCTAAACATCTTTCAGCCTGAGTAGCAAATGCTACCCACCAAGCTGGATCACTCCCCACCCCAGGCAGCTAAAGTTCCCTGATGAGCTATCTCATTCCTCACCCCAAGCAGCCACAGTTCCCTGATGGGTGAGGACCTCTAGCCCACAGCAGCCAATATCTTCTTCTGGATGGAGACAACATCTGCCTATAGTATTCTTTCACCTAATAGATAGGTCTTACTTCCCCTAGTAGCCATTATTCCCTACTAGGCCTCTACCTTCAACAAACAACCAAACTTTACGTGGCCAACATTAGCCCTGTCTGCAAACCATCAAACATGTGGACCATCACAATCCCTGTTTGAAATTGCGCCATTAATGCTATTTCAATATGGCCTATGAATATTGATATGTGCAAATATTTAGTCAGTTTTGCTTTCAATTTTGGGAATTCCTTGCCTTCTGCAAATGGGTCTGGTTTAATATCTACTCCGTCCGGAATATCATATCTGTCCTTGACAAATCCTGTTATGACTTCATCCCAATGTTACTCCTTCTGTCATTCTGTCTATTTAATGAGTGATCATTGACCCTTGTCTACTATTTAAGTAGAATCATTTCTCCTAATAAAGACAAGTTTATCCACATTTGTGTTGGCTTTAATATTCTTCAAGATTTTTTCTTTCCTTTTTGCCAAAAGGAATTTCACATCTTGTATTCCAGGGAATTAAGGTATGTGCCCTTAATTTTGCCCTGAAGGCTAAACCAAGGCTAGCTTCAACCCTCAAATATTTTGTTATAAAGATTTTCTGCCATGTCTTCTTGGATGTTGTCCCCAGGAGCCAAACACAACAATCCCCCTACCAGTTGCGCATCAAGTGCAATCCTTGGAAAGAACTTGTCACAGCTGACGCCCTTTTGCAACTCTATGTAGTGTCTATCACTGGGGACAATGGTTTGGATCCAGATTGACCCATGCTCTACCTCTGCCCTGAGGCAACTTGCTATGAGGGCCTTAACTTGGTAACCATCTCCAAGCTGAAGGACAACAAGAGTCAGTTCACCACTGATGCTGGCAACAACTGCCGCCTGGCGGAGACAGGTGAGAAGACTCCTTAAATTCCCGCCACACAACAAGAGGACACAATATTGCACTACCACCAAACCCTGGGTCACATCAGAGGGCACAACCTCTTTGAGATCATGAAATGTAAGGTTTTGTGGCCGTGTATGCGCCAAGATATCTTGGATCTCCTTGAAACATGTGTGTTGACTGAAAAGAACACATCAAAGCCTGCACCCCCAAGTCTTTCCTGCTCATCAAAGCCATGAAACCCTTTTAACAGTGGGCCCTTGATGTTGTTGGGCCCCTCCATGAAGACATACTGGGGAAGAAATACATCATAACTGCCATTGACTACTTTATTTGTTGGCCAGTGGCCTGGGCAACAACTAACCACACCGCCACCACCATCAACTGCTTCATTGGCAAGGGAATTGTGGCCCACTTTGGGCGGCCCAAACGTCTCATCACAGATGCTAGTCACAAACTTGTTGGGCATGTCATGAAGGCGTACTGCGCCAAGAATGCCCTCCAACAGATAGTTACCACCCCCTATTATCTGCAAGCCAATGGACGCGTGGAGCGGCTAAATAGCTCACTGGTTCAACTGATTGCCAAGCTCTCACAGGAGCACCCCAATACTGCTTGGACTAAACACTTGCCCATTGCTCTACTTATTTTACAAGCAAGAATCAACAGAAGCACCTGGTTCAGTCCCAGCGCCTTGGCCTTTGGAACGCCTGACAGTCTGACAGGAGTTGAAGAGGGAAAGTTACGGTCCACAGTCCCTGGAAAGCCCCCCTGTTGACAACTTGATCCCGTAATCAATGGCATGCCAAAGCCCAAGAAATAAAACACAAACAAATTTAAGGAGGGACAAATCACCTTGAGGCCAGGTATGCTATAAGTGACCCCATCTACACCCTCATCACAATTTGGCCAAGTTAGAACCCAATCACCTAGGGCCCTTCAAGATAGCCGTGGTCTATGATAATCACACCTATCAACTTGAAGACGCCCAAGGAAACACCAAGAAGCTCCACCAAAATTGCTTGTGCCCCTGCTGCACCATCCCCACACAAAGTTTGTTTGTGCGGACCTTTCCAGATCTTCTGCAGACTCTGATCCTGGTGTCTTACAACAAGCAGGGGGCAAGGGGTATTGCAACCAAGTTTCCAGACTTGCCTGCTAACGTATCTTACAATATACAGGGGGCGCTTGATGAGTT
This sequence comes from Entomophthora muscae, assembly GCA_014839935.2. Lineage (NCBI taxonomy): Eukaryota > Fungi > Entomophthoromycota > Entomophthoromycetes > Entomophthorales > Entomophthoraceae > Entomophthora > Entomophthora muscae. The sequence goes on along the minus strand of QTSX02000225.1, from coordinate 5,313 downwards.
GCCCCTTGACATATCTAACAACATGAACCACTCTGATGGCAATCTTGAATTGCCGACACTTCCTCCTAATTAGAAGCGCTACCAATTTGATCTACTGATCCCACAAAAGTTATTCCTCAGCTTTGAACTTTACATGGAACACCCCACTATGCTACCTCCTTGTGGCCTTGTGGCTTTCCCCATATAGTATATTAATCACAATATTCTACAATAAACAATACCTTATTCTATTCATTCTGGTCCTTTCTATTGGACTGTTGTCTTCCTCAATTCAAATACTGGACTCTCATTGGTTCAGTTGCAACACCATTATATTATCTTTATACCATTTGTTTGATTGTTTGGTAGACAGCTGTGACCCAAGGTGGCAAATATTTGTTCTTATGTGATTGGCTGCCCTTATTTACATGGAAAAAAGCTGGGAAAACAAGTCAGCTACTGTCTGCAGCCAATGAGAGAGGCATGGTCTTGGATGTCAAGACATAGATCATTGAAGGCATGTGGGTGCTGCTCCAGGAAAATTTCACCAATATTATATAACATGATATCACCTAGATGGATGTCTGCATGGCCAGCTGTTTAAATTGAGGCCTGGTGCCCACAGTCTATAATTGCCTTGATGGCCTTGGAATTTTTTCATCTGGTGGCTAAAGAAAACTTAATAAAAGGAATTTAAACTGTCCCATGAGTTTATTTATCTACAAAGAATCTGGTTATACTTGTAACCATTGGCATAATCAGGTTTGTCTAATAATAGACAGAGCCCTTGGGTAAAACATCCAGAACTGCATCAATGAAAATCCCCCTTTTGACCTTCTTTCCTCCATTGGTATTATTAGCTTCTCCTTGCTCCCCAAAATTTTCAAACACAACAGGAAATTTTTAGTACAGGATGGATATGACGTCATTGTATAAACTTGTTAATCATTGATTAATAGTAGATACAATGGCAGGATAATATGGGGAATCCTTTCTGCCATCCCATTGATCCCTGTTAAAATTGGTTAACACTGCAACTGAGTCCACTTTTCTGTACATCCAGAGCTGCATCATGCGCTCAGAACCCCATATGTCACATTTAAAAGATGGTTATAGACTTGGGTCAGGGGAAGCTCAGGGTCCTGCTACAGGGGATTAAGCATACCATTATATGCTTCACTGATCAGGGATTCAGGTGCCTTCTTCTGCTTGTTAGCCATCCCAATTCACTTACCCTTGTTCATGATGTTGCTGAATCCTTGCATGGCATTGGTTTGGGAAAATTTCAATTGGTCAGTGATTTGGTCCCAGGCTAGACCACACTAGTTGAGTGCCACAATTTTCTGGAGAATTTATGGGGTAATAATTCAGTGCTTAAGAGCTGGGCCACTGGGGCTGTAGTCTGTTTAGCAGATGAGGGAGCCAGTTAGCTACTTGAAGGCAGTTGTTCAGAACCAGATCCATCCATCTGATTGGCTTGTTGAGTGGTGCCAAGTATGGGGTCAGGAAAGAGAGCTTGCACAGAGCTAGAGTCTTGGTGAATAATGACCATATCAACCCAATTTGGGTTGGGAGTCAGGTACAGGTTGATTTCCTTGTTACCCACATTAAGGATCTGGGTGTTAACAGAAGCCTTCACATACTAAGCCAAAACTCTGCTGAAACTATCTTAGCTGCTGCATTGCTTGCTTACTTGCTGAGAATGTCAAAAATGTTACTGTTTATAAAAACCACTGTAAAATAAAACAAAGTAAAATATGATTAGAAGTAAAAGTTCAAAATTTTATGGTCCAATTTTTATTGCAATCATGAGCCCATATCTGGATTGTTCCTAAAAACATTACATGCAAATAAAGGGGCAGGAAGATGTTCTGTCAATTATTTTCTGTTGACTGATTCTCAGTCAAATTTGATCCATCTATAATTTTCTTCACATGTAAAATATTTACTTTGCAAGAATAAAAAATGAAAAATACAAAATAAATAATGTATATCCTATAAAATTTATCATTTGAAACTTTTAATGCTTGTATTTAATTTTCTAGCAGTAAAATTTAATTTAATCAGCTTTCAAAAAGGTAAAAATTTAAAATTAAGACTTTTAAATACAAAAATATAGCTAAAAAATTAGTTGTGTGAAGCATAGCCTTTATTTTTAAATAGATTATGCTTAAATTTTTGTTGTAACTGTGCTGTTTTAGCAGAGTTACAAGGGGAAAAATATTTAGAAGCTAGATAATAATCTTTATTGAGAGATAGTGATTATATAGTCATTGTGAATCAAGGATAACAGGAACATGATTGTTGATCACACAGTTGGATGGAAGAAGGGGGGCTTGATCCTGATAATGAGTCAAGCTCCAAAACAAGGTATCCACCATAAAGGATCATCATCTGTTCATGTTATTGGATTTGGTAATTCAAGTTAACTTCCTAGTCTGGCTTCAAGTAACCGGGTAATCAGATTGCAGGTCACAAACCCGCTTGGTGTCAGGGATCCAGTCTCGGGCAACCGGCCTGTTGTTTTTGGGGATAACTTGGGCCAGGTTTCTTGCGGGCAGGGCCCACCACAAGATAGGAGCTAACTTGAGAAGGTAGAACTCAAACTTCCCCACCCAAGACCAGGAGCCAGCAGCCGGTATAATGGTGTCCACCACCCCTGTGAGGGTGATGTACACTATACCAAAAAGCTTGCCGGTGTGGTTGGTTGGTAAGTCGGGCAAAGACACGGGCATTGGTTTGGGTATTACTGGCGGTTCCATATAGATATTGTAGGCCAGGAGATAGTTAAACCTTCCTCTAAACAGTTTGGGTGTAGAGAATATCCATGGGCCTTGGCAGTTGTATCTGACAGCGGATTAGATGCGGGCTAATGGATCAAGTTCAATGATTTTCTCTGGCGTGTAGTCCTTGTACTTGGGTTTTAAAGGATACTCAGTGAAATAGACAGGCCCAAAGGGTACACCAACTGGACAGAATACTGCAGGCAGTGGGGCAGGCGGACCAGAAGATCTTGAGCTGAACTGATAGACGGCAAATACAAAACATGGTAATAGCTGTATAAGCCAAAGTAACATAACCTTTATTTCAAAATGGCAATAAGTTTGGAGGGCGGGGTCCTTGGGTCTATATAGCACCCCACCTCCAAACTTAACATTTTTTGTGTGAGTCATCACAGCATTGGGAAAGGCAGGGCCAGGGGAATTGGGTCTAAAGGCATCAAAATGGCACTTGGCCTGGGAGTTCTTTCATTGGTTGTGACTCCCAATTTAGCCACCTGATTATCTTGCTCTAGCGTTGTGGTCATGGGGCCAGGTTGCGGGCCAGTGCCTCTTCCTTGGGTTGGCTCTTTATTGGTTGCTGGTGAAGACTTCAAACTCATGAAGCTAATAGTTGTTGCCTGGTTGCCTCCATTAGGTGTTGTGATTGGCATTCCACTTAGTGCAATAATTTCCTCGGCTTGATCTACTTTTCTGGGCGGGTTGTCTTCTTCAACATCAGCTCGTAGGGGCTTGATTCCAGAAAAATGCAGACAGTTGGTCTCACAATCCTCTGGCCCAGCGGCCTGGGGGAATCCAGGTTCTGGGTTCAATTCCCGCTCCTGGGCCTGAAGTTCCAGAGGGGAAAAATTGTCAATCCTGACACTTGGTTGGAACCTTACTGGCGGGTCAAGCCTGCAGTTTTGACACCCCCCAACTTAAGGTTGGCCTCCTCTGGGGGCAGGTTGTCAGGGAGGTTTTCAGGAGCCCGGGCGCTGTATTGAACTAGTTGCTGTTCTGTGGCAGGCAGGGTGGTTTCTTGCTGTTTCTGTCTTGCTATGCAGGATTGTAGGCAATCATGGTGTAGGTTCTTGTCTTGCTTACGTTTTCCAAGCCCTTGTACAAGGTAAGTGTTATTGTCATTTACCTTCAGGATGATTGCTGGTCCCACTTTCTTGAGTTGTAGCTTGTTCTTGTCAACATTCATGACCCAAACTTTGTCCCCAACCTCAAGAGTTTGTGGATGGGGACAAAGGTTTTTTGTAGACTTTCATTCTCTTTCACTGTTGTTCACTGTTAGCTTTTACAACATGAGGGTCTGAGCGTGGAGGGACTTCACTTGGAATTTCCAGTTTAGGTCCTGTCAATGCTTGAATGATTTTTGGCTGTGTTCTGTATACCAGTTCAAACGGGCTTTTCCTGATGGATCTGTTCACTTGGGTTTGACACACAAGTAGTGCAGTTGGTAGCTGCTTGTATCAGTCTTTGGGTCTCCAGGCGGTGAGTTTGGCTAAAACTTGCACAAGGCTACCATTAAGCCGCTCTACACATGCATTGGCCTGTGGGTGGTATGGTGTTGTTACAGTGTGTTTGATCTCATTTTTTGTGAGGTATACATTGGTGGTTTTGGAGGTCAATTCTTTCCCTCCATTGGTTATCAGGAGTTCTGGCTTTCCAAACTTGCTGATTATCTTCTTGCCAATAAATTATTGTAAATCATTGCCAGTGTGTGCCTTTACTGCTTGGGCTACTGGCCATTTTATAGCAAAGTCAATGGAGGTGATGATGTATTTCTTGTCATTGTGTATTCCTGGCATGGGGCCAACAATGTCAAGAGCCCATACTTTGAAAGGTAGTTGTGTTTGGATGAGAAGTACTGACTTTGGAGGGGTTTTGCTCTTGGCAATTTTTTTGCATACCTCACATTAGTCTAGAGCTTCTTGAACATCACTATATAAGGTTGGCCACAAGGCCTTGTGCTTGAGGAACTCATATAGGTTTTGGCTCTTGGTATGTCCAAGGTCTCTGTGATAGCGTAGGATGGTGTTAACCCGCTGATGTGTGTGAATGTAGGGAATGGTTGTGCTGTCAGACATTTTTCTGTGTAGGGTCCCATATACGTCAGCAAATAGGTGCTCATTAGATGACTGTTTCCTTTGTTATGTTGGTTGTGCCGGGGGGAACCTTTGTCCTTTGTTTGTAGTACTAAGAGAGGCCAGTCTGGGTCAAGCCCATTCTCTCCTCTTGAAGCACAGACATACAGGCAGGACAGGGCGTCTGACATGGCGAGCTTGGCCCCAGGTTTGTACTGGATGAGCATGTTAAATCTTTCTAATAGCTCCATCCACCAGGCTTGGCAGTGCGACAGATTTGCTTGAGTCTTATAAATAGATGAGCAACTTGTGATCAGTTAATGCTGTGAATTCTTCCTGCCATTCTAGGTAACAGTGCCATTTAACTAGACAGTGCACAATAGCCAACAGTTCTTTGTTATGGATAGGGTATCAACACTTGCCATCTGTCAATTTTTGAAATTCATAAACTACAGGCAGGAAGTCACCGTCATTATTTTTGA